>JAXQQM020058236.1:0-104703 GCA_034641835.2 Pinus albicaulis | reverse complement strand
ACTGATGAAGAAGAGGTGGTATAAGTACAAGGCATGTGGGATTTCATCCTCCCATATGAGGAAGACCAAGAAGCATCCCCGGTTAGCACTAGAAATAGAAATCAACTTGACCCTCCTCAAACTACTCCTAAACCAAAGAGTGCAAGCTCATTGGCTAAGGATAAAGTCGCACCCAAGAAAACAACATCCAAAGCAATTCAAACTAGCCCAGTCCAAACAGATTCATCAATTCCATCAAGAACATTGATTGTTCCGGATGAATGGAATACAACATTATAGAAGATATGAAGAAGACTAGGGAAAACATCACTTTTTATGAATTAAGCAAGTTAAAACATCAGCAAAAAGTACTTTTGAAAGAATTACATGCTGTACCAGAAAAACCTTTGCCTGATCCTGTAATTTCTCAAGCTTCTAATGATATGGGAAGGCCTCCAACTAATTCAATCAGTAAAGTTGATCTTGAAAATATCGCTTTAATTGGAGGAAGGTCGAGATCTCATACTCCTCCATTTCTTCTTACTTACGAAGTTTTTAATAAAAATCTGAGTAACTGTTTAGTGGATTCTGGAGCTTCATCTAATATTCTACCAAAATCAGTATGTGCAAAACTGAACGTTCAACCACAAAAATCTGCTGTGCGCATAGTGCAGTTAGATCGATCGCAAGTTGAAGTGATTGGCGAATTAAACCAGGTTACCATAAGGCTGTCATCAAATCCAAAGGTATGTCAAGTCATTGATATTTTAGTTGCAGATATTCCAGAATTTTATGGCTTAATTCTTAGTAGAGATTGGTCAGAAAAACTTCATGGATACTTTGCAACCGATTGGTCGCACATGTGGCTTCCTTATAATGGTAAACCAAATCAGATAAAGGTTGAACGAGAAAAGCATCAAAAATACATAGTAACAGAATTGGAAGGAGAGAATGAACCAGTTGCATATAACAGTAATATCATTGGCAATTACTCAGTTGATTCTTTCTTAGGAAATTTCAATGCTCACACTTCACCTTATTTAGAACATTCTGTTTTATCTCAAATAGAAAATTTTTCTCAAACAGACAGTTCTAAATGTATTAATTTTGTAGATACTCCTGTAAATAAATATTTATTTTGGAAATTATTTTTTGATGGTTCTAAGTCTAATGAAGGAGCAGGAGCAGGATGCGTGTTGGTTAGTCCAGAGGGAAACAAGATTATGCTAACCTGCCGACTTGAGTTTGAATGTACCAATAATACCGCAGAATACGAGGCTTTAGTCCAAGGGTTATATAAAGCAATCGGATTGGATATCAAATATAGGCAAGTTTTCAGAGATTCAGAAATTGTAATTAAACAGGTACGCAATACTATACATTGTTTATCAGGTCATTTAAAACATTATCAATCTTTAGTTCAAGATCTGACTGAACATTTTATAGCATTCAATATTTCACCAATTCCTAGAATCCAGAATGCTAGTGCAGACCTATTATCCAATGTAGCCTCTAAGCTTATTCCTGCAGAAGACTTTAGTCCTGATCGATTTTCAATTGAATTAATTTTTAGACCTTCGATTCCTGATAATGTTACCAATTGGAGAATTTTCAACGACGATCCTGATATTGTAAGCTTCCTCACATCTGAAGGATCTTATACCAATCAAATAATCGATGAAGACCAGCATGACACACAATTACAACATGATAGCACTAATAATGCTATTCCAAAGTCAATAGTCAAGTTAGAAGACCTTTATGATTTGAAAGACCGATTTAAAAGATCTACCAATTCAAAATTACAAAGTTCAACTTTGAATTATGAATTAGTAAATCTAGGAATTGATACCAAACCACAGAATATTAACCTAGGCCTTGGTCTAACTCCTGAAGAAAAATCAGCATATGTTCGTCTTTTGAAACAATATAAAAGTGTCTTTGCTTGGAACTACGATGAACTCAAAACTTATGACACTTCTATCATCCAACATACTATCCCAATGATGAACGATGAGAAACCTGTACAACAAAAGCTCAGGAAAATCCATCCCAATCTAGAAAATCAAATCAAATCTGAACTCAATAAGTTATTGAAAGCCAAAATTATTTTTCCTGTTCGACATTCTAAATGGGTTTCCAATATGGTTCCTGTTAGAAAGAAAAATGGAGATATTAGAATTTGCATTGACTTTCGAAATCTTAATAAAGCCTGCCAAAAAGATAATTTTCCTTTGCCTCCCATGGAGCAAATATTACAGGCAGTTGCAGGATCAGAATTAATGTCTTTCTTAGATGGTTTCTCTAGCTACAACCAAGTGTTAGTTCATCCAGATGATCAATTGAAAACTACATTTAGAACCAAATGGGGCACTTATGCATATCAAAAGATGCCTTTTGGTCTGATCAACGCTGGTGCCACATTTCAAAGAGCCATGGACATCGCTTTCAAGGGATTAGTTAACAAATCAGTGGTAATTTACTTGGATGATATAACTGTATATTCCAAAAAACGAAGCAATCATCTTAGAGATTTGAAGCAGATCTTCCAACATTGTCAAAGGTATGGAATTTCACTTAACCTGAAAAAATCCTTTTTCGCATTAAGTGAAGGAAAACTTCTTGGATTCATAGTGTCAAAATCTGGAATTCACATTGATCCTGATAGAATCAAGGAGATTTCTGAAATATCCTTACCTCACAACAAGAAAGCTATGCAATCTTTCCTCGGCCAAATTAATTTTGTAAAGAGATTTGTACCAGATTTTTCAAGAATTGTATCTCCTTTACAAGAAATGATTAAAAAGAATTCAAACTTCAAGTGGGGCCAAGATGAATATGAGGCATTCAATCTAATCAAACAAGAAATCATTAATGCTCCATCTTTAGCAACTCCAAATTTTTCCGATCCTTTTATTTTGTACACATTTGCCTCTGATAAATCTTACGCTGCGATTCTCACTCAAGCAAATCAAGACAAAGCAGAAGCCCCAATTGCTTTCTTCAGTTCAAATTTACAGGGAGCTGAGTTGAATTACTCAGATGTGGAGAAACAAGCTTACGCTGTTTTCAAAGCAATTAAATATTTCAGACCCTTTTTACTTAAAACCCATACAAAAATCATTGTACCGTTTCCAGCGGTAAGAAATCTTTTAGTCCAAAAAGATGTGGGTGAGAAAAGAGCTAATTGGATTACTGCCTTACAAGAATATGATGTTGAGATCAAACCAGCAAATATTGTTAGAGGTCAAGGCTTTTGCAAAATACTAGCTGGAGCATCACAGATTTCTGAGAAATCATCTGAAGAGATACAAACGTATGAGGTAAGCCTAAACGATGCTGAATCATTATATGCTGATATCACTTTTTATCTGAAGAATGGATATGCTCCTCCAAATCTTGATCATACCAAGAAAGAGCCTTGAGGTTGAAGGCTAAACAATATCAGCTTATAAACGATGTTCTTTTTAAAATGAATTATGATTATATTCTTCTTAGATGTTTGGAGAAAACTGAAGTTGATAAAGTGTTGCAGGAACTTCACGATGGGCTAGAAGGTGGACATTATGCTAGAGATACTACTGCACATAAAATTCTTTGCGCAGGCTATTACTGGCCCACTTTATTCTAATATTCCCATAGCTATGTAAGAAGATGCCAAGTTTGTCAAACCACAGCTGGAAGACAAAAAAAACCATCATTTCCATTACAACCAGTAAACATTGAACAACCTTTTGATCAATGGGGATTGGACATAATAGGTGAGATCGTTCCTCACTCTTCTAAGCAACATAGGTATATCATTACTGCAACTGATTATTTTACAAAATGGGTAGAAGCAGTCCCTCTCAAGACTGCCAATGCTGAGCATATCATGGAATTCATAGATTAGTTCATAATTACTAGGTTTGGTTTACCTTCTGCTTTATTATTTGACAATGCATCATATTTTTCTGGTAATGCCATGACTGAATTTGCACTCAAGAAAGGTTTTAAACTTAAATACTCTGCCAACTATTATCCACAGGGAAATGGGTTAGCTGAATCCACAAATAAAAACTTAATCAGAATCATTAAGCGAACCATTGATCAAAATCATAAAAATTGGCATAAGTCTTTAATATATGCTTTATGGGCAGATCGAATAACACGGAAGGCTTCTATTGGCACTTCTCCCTTTAATTTAGTTTATGGGAAAGAAGTAGTTCTTCCAACTCATTTAGCAATTCCTTCTTTGGCCTTAGTTCAATATATTGATGAAGTACCAACTTCTTCCTTACAACTAAGACAAATGGAAATAATTAAGTTAGAAGAACAACGAGAAAAAGCCAAAATAACTCATGCTCATCATCAAGCATTAGTAAAATCTTCTTTTGATTCAAACATGATAACCAGAAAAGACTTTCGGGTTGGAGATCTTGTTTTAAAATGGGACAAGGCTCATGAAGAAAAAGGAAAACATACAAAATTTCAACGAATGTGGCTTGGTCCTTTTCAAATTGCAGAAATCATAGGTCCGTCTACCTTTTTGTTACAGGATTTAACAGGCAAAAGAGAGTCTTTACCTGTTAATGGACAAATTCTCAAAAAATACTTTCCATAGGAGATCATTCTTCTATTTTGTATATTAGTTTTCTTTATTGTCAAAATAAAACGAGTTGTTAATGGTTACATTTGGAATTTACAAAGAATATAAATTCTCTGTTTAGATTATGTTTCTTTATTTTTATAAATAGAATTCTTGTCAGAATATTGATCATTATTATTCAAAGATACAGTTAAAAAAAAAACTTTAGTCTTGAAATGATGCTAGTTTCAACTTTGAAGACTTTGATGAAAGGCAACTTTTAGTGAAAGATTGTTTTCTATCAGTTCAATAAAAGGTATCAATAGCAAAAACAAAGTTTCTCTATAGAAAAGTTCCTTCCAAAAAACTCTACTATTGTCGTCCAGAGCTATCTTAAGGAAACAATGATATCCTCCCCGCTTAGAAAATTACAATGTTCAAAGAATTATCCAATGATACACTTTTAACTTAAAGAGTAAGAGGTCTCATCACGAGCCGACTTATCATGATCAAGATATTATATCTTGCTGACTTTGCCAATACTGCATACCATAACAGGGCAATGACTCAAGATTGTTGCAATCAAAAGACAAGGGGTCTCATCACGAACCAGCTTGTTCAGCAAAGTTATAAATCAAGTGAATGGCATTGTCATGAGTTGGCTACCAAACCAAGACATTGTTCTTTAAGAATAAAAAGAAAAAGCAAAAACAACAAGTGTGGATATGGATTTATCTTTGAAAATTTTATATTTCTCTAAGTAGGATACAGGATCATTGCTGGGTAACAGGTAACCCTGTCGAGGCTATAAATGCTTGCTGGCAGCAGTGGCTCTACCTACGACAAATGAGCATATTTAAAATTGATTTATAGAGAAGCCTTTGTTTTTATCTTTTTAAAACCAAGTAATGACTGATGTAAATACAAGGACTAGCTTGAGGAAGTAAATAATCAAAAGTTGAATAGAGAAGAAATAAAATATCATTTATAGATTCAAGCATAATGAACTTTGTCTTTTTATAATAAAGCTTGATTTTCTAGAAAATTTTCTGTTTTGAAAAGTTTAGAAAATTCAAAAGAAAAACAGAGATAACTGGTTCTTCCAAGTGAGTCGCCAATGTTGTGGCCAGAAACAACCCCCCTTCTTATTTAGTATTAGTAATAATACTAAATAAGTGGGGACCCTTAGTCAAAAAATCCAAAAAATTAATTACTGTTTGTTTCCTTTCTCAAATAAAACTTACTATTATAACTTAGGGAAATTCCTTTGAAAATATTTAACATAAACCTAAGTTTATGATAGATCGAAGTATTATCCTTCTTTGAATAGAAATACCGCATCCATCGCAAAAAGTGGATATCATTTATCAAAACATAATCTTTTAAAATTGCGATTCCACGATATTGCGATAGCGCGATCCCAAAAAACTAGACATTAAAATATCTATCGCAAACCGCATATCGCAAAAAAGTTGTTTAATAAGTTACATTTTGTGAAATTGCGATTTCACGATTTTGCGATATTGCGATCGCGATAATGCGATTTTGCTGACATTACCATGACAATATTGATCTATTATCGTGATTCAACCAGTAGCATTGAGTCCAAAGTAAATATTTTCATAAATAAATATTCGTTATGCGCTTTGATGTCAAAATTAATGAATGGATTGTTAATCATTGATGGAAAGGATTTTGTTTTGATTGAAAGGTTGTTTCACGTTTTTATCCGCCTTCAACATTTAAAACTATCCTGTCACCTTTCTCATCTCATTACTCTCACTTAATTCGTAACACTGCAGGCGCAAAGGAGCAGAAGACTATACAAAGCATTCACAGAGCATTATGGGTAAGAAAGAGAAAGTTGCAAGTGCTGAAAACAAAGAGATGGCTTTCCTATATGCGGATACTGCTTGCAATAAGGACGCCGATATCACTACCTGGGAGGGCATGCATAATCTGCTCGAGGAAGAGAATCCCAGGGTAATGGAAGTCGCGGCTACTACTGGATCAAGTAATTCCTCTGAAGTGTCTCTTACGGAATTGGCTTGTTCATTCCTTCATAGAATAGCAGCAAGACCGAGAATTATTCCGTATACGGATATGATAAAATGGGTGCTGGATAACACCGATATTTCGAACAGACAATTTAGAACTCTAGGACAAGAACTCATCGGGTCATTCACTACAGAAGATTTAAGGCTTATGTATCACTTACCGGAACCTTAGGCAACCTAAAACAAACAATTTATGGAGAAATTCGCCAGAGAAAATGCAAATTTGGCGGAATGGACCAAGAGAGAGGAACCATTGAAGAAAAACAAACATGGTATGTACAGTACTGGTTCACTCACCTCTCCATATTGTTTTGCTGATGCTATGTTATGCAGGCTTTTTGGAAAGCCTGACATAAATATGGTCTTGCCTGAATGGCTCCCTTTGTTGAATGCTGCTGTTAACGCTACAATTGTAGACTGGGCCAAAATCTTGTCTGATAATTTAGCCACTGCCATTTTCAGTTACCGGTCCAAACGGACTATTTCCCAGAGGATTTATCCTCCTTTTTATCTATCTGCCTATGTTATGGATTCAATTTGTTTTGTTTCTAAATTCCCTTTGATGGGTTGGCAATGGACAATTCATGATCCCTTGCCTATTCATGTTTATCACAAAGAGTTGTGGGAATCAAAGTTTGTTCCTCATTTCTACAAAATTTTCCATGGCATAATGCTGCCTCTGTACAGAATATTGTATAATAAGGATGCTCCAAGGTTATCCCCGGAAGCAGAAGTCGACATTCTCCCTGTCGCAAGATGGTTTGGAGAAGAGTTGTTTACTTATGTGAGGGTTTTTGGAAGTTCTGCTTCCCCCCATGTTTTACCCCTGTATGTTCCGGATAAACTTGTAGCTTGGGAGATTGCTTATCAAACCTGTGGTGAAGGAGGTTTGACAAAGGAATTAAAGGAGAAGAAGAAGGGAATTTGGCCACAATTTCCCGTAGCCTGTGGAACATTTTCATTGTTTGATGTTGGTCACGCATTCAAAGAGGTAAGCAATATTACATGCTTACAACTGTTCAAGTTTTCGAGAAGGTTATTTGATCCAAATGATGTTGTCAAAGATTTCACCACTGCAATCAAAGTAAGAGTGTTTTCTGGAGAAGAATATCCTTTTGATGATATGTTTCAAAAAAAATGTTCATTTAAAGAAGTTTTGCATTTAGCTCAAACACAGTTATCCCTAGAAGAATTTCAGGAATTTAAAGTTTACAGAGAGAGAAGACTAACTACTATCCCTTTGGAAAATTTACGCTTGGAACCCGCAAGGGAACCAACTCCTAGTGTCAGTCTTAGTGGCAGCTCAAATACAGAAAAGTCTAAGTCGAAGTCTGACAAAGAGACTTCTGAGCGTTCTAAAAATATTGATAATGATGAAAGCTCAGTGAAGGATACAGCTCAATCTAAAGAGCTTTCACAACAACAGACTGTTTTCACTCCACAGTTGAATCTTCCATCTCTCAATGAACAGCAACCAACAGTCAGGACTGAATTGGACAAAGAATGGGAAACTTTTAATCAATTGCTTAATGTAGAAGGACAGAATATACAGACCCCTGTACAGACAACAAAAGTTTTGAGCATGGGAATAGGTGGTACCATCACAGAAACCGAGCATATACCTATCACTCCCTCTTCTGAAATTTTACTCAATATAGAGGACATTCCTCCTCTAGATGTATTCTACAGCCCGCAGTATAAAGCAGTAGTGAGAAAGAAGAAGAAAAAGAGAAAGTTAGAGAGCTCAATCTCTACTGAAGCAGAACAATTGGATGTCTTATGGAAGGATCCTACTACGGATCCGACTGACAATCTTGCCAAACTATCTCAGATTACAGGAGCTTATGCTTCAGCAACTATTGATAAAGCATCTGAGGTAAAGCTATTATTAAATGAAAAATAAGATTAGATACAAGCTCTGCAACAACAATTGCAAAAATCTTGTGCTAACAGTGAAGCACAAATAAAACTTGAAGAGTTACAGCAAGAGCTTCAAAAGATGCAAATTGATTATCAGAAAAGTTTGGCAGATAAAGAGAAACAAATACAGATTATCCAAGAAAAGCACAAAGATGATCCTAAGCTTCCAGAGTTTATTACAGAGTCTGTTTCCTTGAACAAACAACTACTACAGAAGCAAGACATACTATGCCAGAAAATCTCGCAATACAACTCTTTTTGTCAAGAAAGTGATAAAATCACTAATCATGTCGTAGAATTACGACATGATTATGATTTAACTAATGAAAGAGTTACTAATTATATAGCATGGCAAAAGACAGAGGAAGGAAGAAGAGCAGCAGCACCGATCATCAAGGATAGTCATAAAGAACTGCTTTTCAACAATTGGGATGTACAGCTCAGAGAAGCAGAAAAAGCAGCAGAGGAAGCAGCTACAGCAGCAAGAAATATTACTGATTGTGTGAATGAAAATTTGCACAAAGTTAATTTGATTTCAGAGATTACTCCGGGACACCTTCCGCAAGCACAGCAATTACAAACAGAATGGACACAAAAGGCTGATGAAAAGGCAAAGTCAATTCAAGAACTAACAAGATTAAACTGGGATTCTTACTGGACATATCTAGTAAAACCCCACAGTCAACGCGGTGCGCTTAATTGCATCATTAATTCTCCTGAGAAAATGGCTCCTACACTTGTCGATTCTGTCTTTTCAGGGCAGTTGAAATCTGAAGTCGGTCAACCGCCTCTTCTTAAAGAAATGCTGGATGCTTGCAAGATCAAAGATCAAATTCATAAGTAGATAGCTGATAGTCTTTATTTTTAGATTTAGTTTTAGTTTTACTATATTTTTGCCTAGGAAAAGGACGGTCATTTAAACCGAATCCTAAATTTTTGTAATAAACTATTTTTAGATTTTAGTTATTAGTATTTAAACCCTTCTCATGCATTTAGAGAAGGGTCCTGAAATTTGTCAAAAACTTATCCTCAGAACATGCACTTCTGCACCCTCAGAGGAGGTTTTGATGAATGAATGGAACGAGATTTATTGATATCTGTTACTGATGTTGCATTTTTTTACTCTTGATAGATGTTGGATTAAGAAAGAGATAAATCATTATTGCTTCTAGCTCATGAGTAGAACCAGTTATAAATGGTATTTCTATCTCTTAATTGTTTCTGTTTTTGTGATAAAAGCAATATTTATGCTTAGTTGTTTATATGTTAATGTTTGAATATCTGAGTTATCATTTGGCATTTTTGTACTGTGATAATTATTTGTTTGTACTTGACATATGAATAGCTTAATATGCGATATGTTTTCCACAACTGTTTCATCTAAATTTTTATGTGAAATAGTTTATCTTTATTGAATTCTTTTCTCATAATAATTGAATGATATTTATTATCAATTGTTATCTGAAATCCTTTTAGATCGCATATATTGAAAGATTACATCCCGGGTTAGTTTAGAATTAGATATTTCTTAGAATACGGTTTACATATGAATAGATTAGAAATAGATTAAAAGCATTTTACTTAGGAATTTTAGAAAAGAAATATCAAATCTCAAACACACACACATATTGGGAAACTGGTCCCATTATCCTCAGTCGGACCCACTACACCAAACGGAAAAGGAACTGCTAACCAAGGTCCGGACCGGGTGGGTATCCCCCTTGTTGTCGACCCGATTTTCGCTACCATTCAAACAACATTCGCGACCATGGTTCCTCTGCACAGACCCTGCTCCCGCCTGCGGGTGGTGTTAATCCAACAGGGTTTATCCAATTAAATTTAAGAGAAATAATGGACCGAGGGATACAGAACCTATACGGCAGGTTAATTCAACAAATATATATATATATATATATATATATATATATATATACAGAGTCCAATCACTTCACAGTTAAACCAATTTCTTCACAAATAACAACACAAGACAGTTAGATACTCAACAGAGATTGAAATTCATTTAACTGGAAGCAGTGCACAGATTTATTGCAGGAACCTCTCGTCCTCTTGCTCTCTCCTCCTCTCTATACATCCGATGGATTACAGTTATATACATCAACATATGTCCTTTCGGTTCCTCTGTGAGGACCGTTATGGTAATTCAAGAGCCTAATTACAACTACTCGAAAACTAAAACATGACAGATGGACTAACCATTCGACTTCTACAACTCTAACTAATCTAATAATACAATCAGCTAAGGTATTGACACCTAGATGTAACCATTCAAATGTTTTCAAACCCTCCTAGCCACAACATGTGGAAAAAACTCCTACATTATTGGCCAGTGTCTAATGCCCCTGCATCAGACTCCCGAGGGAAATCTTCTTCATGGGCTCCTTTCCATGAGCTCTCCCACTGATCTGCCTATCTTCTGCAACATTTCTTCAGTCATCCAAGTGGCATCTTCCTCTGGCTTATCCTTCCATTTGATCAAGTACTGAAAGTACTCTTGTCCTCTTGTCCTTCTGAACACTCTTTTGTCCAATATCTTCTCTGGTTGCAATGGCTGTGCTGGAGGTAGCTGTTCCTTCCACTCAATCTATTCCTTGTCTACTGATATTTCTTCTGCACTATCCTCTTCATACTTGTATAAGTCTGCAACATTAAAAATGGGAGATATTCCAACATCAGGAGGTAATTCAATCTCATAAGCATTTGCGGAAAACTTCCTCAGTATCTTGCATGGCCCAATCTTTTTGAACTTCAATTTGTTGTACTGCTTCTTTGGGAATCTCTCCTTTCTCAAGTGTGCCAAAACCAGATCTCCAACTTCAAAGTGAACTTCTTTTTCTGCTCAAGTCTGCTCTATTTTTGTATTTGATGCTGCTGCCTTGTAGTTGTTGTTTCACTTGTTCATGTATGGCCTGGATCTCTGAAGCGAATTCCTCACCATCTGCACTCCTTAGCTCTGCTCTTCCCAGATTTCTTAACTCTGATATCCCTCTGGGGTGCATTCCATAAACAATATGGAATGGACTCTGCCCTGTGCTCCTGTTCGGTGAGTCATTATATGCATATTCTGCCTGGGGAAAAATATAATCCCACTGCTTGGGATGCTCTCCTGTAAGACTTCTCAACAAATTTCCCAGACTCCTATTCACTACCTCAGTTTGTCCATCAGTCTAAGGATGATAAGTTGAGCTGAAACTCAGTTTGGTACCAAGTTTATTCCACAATGTCCTCGAAAAATGACCCACAAATCTAGTATCTCTGTCTGAAACAATACTCTTTGGCAACCCATGCAATCTAACAACTTCCTTGAAAAACAAGTTAGCAACATGAGTGGCATCACTAGTTTTATGACATGGAATAAAATGTGCCATTTTGGAGAATCTGTCCATTACAAAAAAAACTGCATAATTCCCTCTCTGAGTCTTGGGCAATCCGAGAACAAAATCCATACTCACCATGTCCCAAGGCCTGTCTGGAATAGGCAAAGGAGTGTACAGTCCTGCATTCTGGCTCCTTCCTTTGGCATATTGACAAATCTTGCAATTCTTCACAAACTTGTCCACTTCTGCTCTCATCTTGGGCCAGAAATAAAAGTGACTCAGCTACTCATAAGTTTTATCAGTACCAAAGTGTCCAGCAAGTCCACCACTATGCTTCTCCTTGATCAAATTTTCCCTCATGGAACATCTTGGTACACACAGTTGGCTTCTTCTGAATAACAAGTCCTCCTGCAGGAAATAATCCAGCCACTGGCTTCTATCTGTTAAAACAGGGTTACTACATGCCTTAAATGCTTCTTTAAAATCTGGATCTTCTTTATACAATTCTTTGAGAAAATCAAATCCTACAACTTCAAAGTTAGTTTCTTGAACAAGCATGTGCCTCCTACTCAAAGCATCAGATAATTTATTAGCTTGGCCACTTATATGTTTCAAAACAAAATTAAAACCTTGGAGATACTCAACCCATTTAGCATGCTTATGTTTCAACTTGGGCTGCTGTACAATATACTACAAAGCATGATTGTCAAAATATAATACAAATTCCCTGGACATCAAGTAATGTCTCCATTTCTTCAGTGCCTGAAAAATTGCATAGAATTCCTTCTCATAAGAGGAATACTTTCTTCTGGTGTCATTCAGCTTTTCATTGAAATATGCCACAGGCCTATCATCCTGACTCAACACAGCTCCAATGGCCTCTCCACTGGCATCACATTTTACTTGGAATGCTTTTGTAGAATCAGGAAAAATCAAAACAGGCTTCTCTGTTATATTTTGCTTCAGCAGCTTAAAATTTCTTTCTGCTTCAGCAGTCCACTTAAATGGCTGTTTGCTCTTCTTTATTGTCTCAATTATGGGTGCATTAATCTTACTGAAGTTTCTTATAAACTTTCTGTAAAAACTAGCAAGTCCATGGAAACTTCTTACCTCAAAAACATTCCTGGGTGAAGGCCATTCCACAATTGCCTTAACCTTTTCTGGGTCCATCTTCAATCCTTCTGCAGAAACAACAAAACCCAAATACACCAAATCTTCCTTCATGAATGAGCATTTCTTCAGATTTATCAGCAGTTTCTCTTGGTGCATCTTCTTCAAGACATGATTAAGATGCCTTAAATGTTCTTCTCTAGTTCTGCTGAAAACTAATATATCATCCAAATACACTATGACAAATTTACCAATGAACTCTTTCAATACTTCATTCATAAGTCTCATGAAAGTACTAGGTGCATTTGACAACCCAAAAGGCATTACCATCCATTCATACAATCCTTCATTTGTTTTAAAGGCAGTCTTCCATTCATCACCCTCTCTTATCCTAATCTGATGGTATCCACTCTTCAAATCTATCTTTGAGAAATATTTAGCACCACTCAAACAGTCCATCAAGTCCTCAACTCTAGGCAAAGGGAATCTGTACCTGATTGTGATCTTATTGATTGCTCTGGAATCAGTACACATCCTCCAGCCTCCATCTTTCTTTGGGCTCAATACTGCTGGTACTGCACATGGACTCAGACTTTCTCTAATCAGTCCCTTGTCAACCAATTACTGTACTTGTCTCCTAATTTCCTCATTTTCCTTGGGATTAATTTTGTAGGTTGCCTTATTTGGAAGATTTGAACTAGGGATAAAATCTATCTGATGGCTGATCTTCCTCACAGGTGGCAGCTCATCAGGTAAATCATCCACAACAATGTCACAGTAATTGTCTAACATCTCTTGTATTTCTACTTGGATGTCACAGTAATCTGTTGCAGATATTCCTTCCCACTCAGCATCAAGGTCTTTGGATCAATCACTCTGCTGGATGGCTCTCCTTCTTCCATGGGTATCAATGTATGATGTACCCCATCTTTGAAGAACTTGTAAGTGTTCTTCTTGCCATCATGCACTGTTGCTCTGTCAAACTGCCAAGGTATACCCAGCAGTATATGACACACATCCATGGGCATTACATCACACAGGACCTTATCTTTATATTTTCCCATTTGCAGCTCTATATCACACTGTTCTTTCACAACCAGCTGGTTCCCTTTATGTAGCCGGGACACCCTGTAGGGAGTTGGATGCTCCCTTGTCTTCAACTTCAACTTTTCTATTACCTCAATGGAAACCAGATTGTCTGTGCTGCCACTTTCAATGACTAGCTGGCAGCACTTCCCTTGGCCTTTGCATATGCTCCTAAACAAAGTCTTCCTTTGTGCAGGCTCAGTGACTTCTTTGGCTTGCTTCAACAGGACCTTATTCACCACCAAGGATTCTCCCCTCTCTGGAAGAATTTCTTCTTCAATCTCTTATTCTTCTCCAGCCTGGGCAACAACAGCATTCCTTGGACCAGCACCCACATTCTCTGGACACTCATAGTGCTTATGTCCCACTTGTTGGCATCCATAACACCTCAATTCTCTACCCCTGCCTCTGTCTCTGCCTCCTCTTCCTTTTCCTCTGTAAGAACCCCTTCTACCCCTTGCATCATCCTTTGTAGATGCATTCTGAGGTGAGCTATTGTTAGCTCCATCCCTGGGTGTAGCAGGCTTTCCTCTACCACCATGACTTCCCTTCCCACGGAAAGTACCTCTCTTCTTGGCAGACTGTTTCCTCAGGAGTTTCTCCTCTGCTTTCAAGGCCGTCTGGTAGGCCTCTTCCACTGTCTTAGGAGACGGGAGACCAATCTCATCTTGGATCTCCAGCTTGAGACCATTTACATATCTAGCAGTCTTCTCATGTGTGTCTTGGAATTGCCCAGCCCTTATGCTTACTCTGTAGAATTTCTCTGTGTATTCTTTTACTGTCAGCAACCTCTGTCTCAGGTTCTGCATTTTCTTATACAATTTCAGCTGGTAATCACTAGGCAAGAATTTACCTTTTAATTTAGCCATCATAATGGTCCAGCTCTTGATAGGTTGCTTGCCAACTCTCCTCCTTTCTGCCTGCACTCCATCCCACCAAAGTGCAGCATGTCCTTTCAGCTTTGTTACTTCACACTTGACCTTTTTATCTTCACTTATTTCTTCATAATCGAAGCACTTGTTCAATTCATTTATCCAGTCCACCAACTCCTCTGGATTCAGTCCCCATGCATAGCTCGACACTTCAATTCTGGGCTTAATCGCAGACCCCAGAACAGTTCTAAGGAGCCTCATGTCAGGAGGAATTTCAACAATTTCTTCAGCTTCTTCTGTTTCAGGTTCACTGATGTCTTCCGGATCTCTGGGCTGTCTTCGCTCCATGGCATCTATTCTGGCCTCGACCCTTTGCAACATCCCCAACACCTCAGCGTTGGCAACAGGCCTCCTTCTGCCAGCACATCTACCAACTCGGATTGCCATGTGATCAAAAACAACTCAGAACACACTCTGATACCACAAATGATGCAACAACGCTGAAAGTCCGCCCTGAGGAGAGATGGTCAACCGTCGTCGTGGCTCTGTCAGCTCTTCCCTTTACTCCACGTGGTCTATTTCTTTTTATTAATTATCAAATTCATAGAATTTGATAAATAATACTATCCACAATGTTTGAACTTTATATTATATCCCCGGCATATATCTATTATCTCCGCGCTTTATAACCAATGTTTAAACCTTAGGTTAAATTCCATGCATCTTCGTTGTGCGACCACCGTCCGATGACTCTGCGCCAGATCGACGGCTCTCGACGATATCGCTCGGCGTCCTCGTACTGACTTTAACGTGCGATGAGAGTACAGAAAGGTGGTTTTGCGCGGGTCCACTTCGCCACGTGTCGATTCCTCTATGGAATCGCTCCCCCCTCAGGAAATATCGCTTTTTCACCAAAAGTGGTGCGATATGGGCAACCCACTTCCGCAATTCCACTTGTGGTTTTGGAACAGTGCTTAATCAAGGTTCACGTGGGGTTGAGCTATCCTTTTAATTCGTTAACTCAAGTCAAGGTTCCAATATCAAACAAATCTATCTTGTTGTAAAGCGGGAATTCTACCATTCAAACAACGTTCGCAACCATGGTTCCTCTGCACAGACCCCGCCTGTGGGTAGTGTTAATCCAACAGGGTTTATCCAATTAAATTTAAGAGAAATAATGGACCGAGGGATATAGAACCTATACGGCATGTTAATTCAACAAATATATATATATACAGAGTCCAATCACTTCACAGTTAAACCAATTTCTTCACAAATAATGACACAAGACAGTTAGATACTCAACAGAGATTGAAATTCATTTAACTAGAAGCAGTGCACAGATTTATTGCAGGAACCTCTCGTCCTCTTGCTCTCTCCTCCTCTCTATACATCCGAGGGATTACAGTTATATACATCAACATATGTCCTTTCGGTTCCTCTGTGAGGACCGTTATGGTAATTCAAGAGCCTAATTACAACTACTCGAAAACTAAAACATGACATATGGACTAACCATTTGACTTCTACAACTCTAACTGATCTAATAATACAATCAGCTAACGTATTGACACCTAGCTGTAACCATTCAAATGTTTTCAAACCCTCCTAGCCACAACATGTGGACAAAACTCCTACATTGCTGGCTAGTGTCAAATGCCCCTGCATCAGATAGGACTATGAAACCCCACCGAAACTAGAGGGCTAGTTGAAGCAAACAATGATGGAATGGAAAGTGGAAAAGTTTGGGACTTGGATGCATCTATCTAAAGTTCATGGACTATCCTTTCCAAATTTTAAAATTGAAACCAAATTTATTGATCTTGTGGCAACAAATCTAATTATTGACTAACAAAACTAGAAATAAAAGTTTCAAATTTGATATCGAATTGTATATCATCAATAGGTTCAACATTTTTAGGTAATGAATACGACCTCTCTAAATGAACCATACCTGATTTTTCTAGAGATATTCTTCTTCTTCTTAAGAGTATTTTTAGACTCGACAATATTTGTGGTGGATTTGGATTACGGTTCCTTCGTGTGTGTGTAGACCCCGTTATGAGAAAATTTTGGTGATGACGTCAAGAATTAGTGAAGAATAAAGGAGCGGTATGGTCTTATAGTTGCTTGAAACCAAATTCTCTTGATTTACGTCTTTATTTGTCTCATTTGGAATATCATCCTTTACTGTGACATGCAGATCTTCTAACATTATATGCTTATCCTCTTGTGTGCTTGAGGGTCCGTAGATAGGCATGTCAAAAATTCTTCAACCTCAGGTTCTAATGGTCGCTTTCCGTTGCATACACTCCATGATTTTTTAGTTTCCTCAACAAGTTTGCATGAGTAAATATCTTCGTGTGGATGTGGTTCATGGAGTTGTTTTTTTTCTACCACCTATGGGGAGGTAGATAAGTTCTTGACTGCTATGAATATTTTTTCTTCCTGAGAAGCAGAGATCCCATCTGCAGCTAGGATTTGAGAGAGTTCTTCCAAAATCTTGATCATCCTTGAATATTGATTTTTTGGTTCCTAATCCCTGTCTGCACATGGATTAGTGTATGGAGTTCTTATTAAAAATACTAGAGAAATAAGAATAAAACACACTTAAAACACATGCAATCAAACCAATCATATAATTGAAGTGCCACCTTGCTACTAGGATCCTGCTGTCACCAAGTTATTTGTTCACACAATTTAGGCTTCTCTTCTTTTCATCAATCAATATAAAGGAAAATGCATTGGAAAAGAAAAAGAAGGAAACAACAAGGCTTTGGAGAAAGCCCACCAAAGTGGATCCGAAGGTTCTTACCTCCTGTCTTACCATTTTATCTATGTCCCTAATTTGTCCCTGTAACTAAAATCATGTAGAAAACTTGTGAAAATAATTATGCTCTAATCCCTTTAGCATATAAAATGTCGGTGGAATTATATGTATTTTAATTCCAACATTTAATTATCAAATATGGGATCATAAGACTTAGAGATGCAAGCACATGAAATGCAGGATTAGAGCCTATTCTAACCTATGCTAACACCTAACACTAGAAATAAATAATCACTAAGGGTTATCACTCATCACTGGACTATGGGACTCTAATTATTATTGAGTTCTGAACCACAATCTTTCATTACCGGCATAAAATATGTTAGTGTCAGTATTGGTATACTTCCACCAGGGATAAAAACACATTTGCATGTGCATATTAGGTGTCCCATACTAAATAATTGTTTTATCATTTCGTTAGATCATGACATAAATTTGTTCCGCTGGTGGTTGTCCTTGTCAAATAAAATTTTTCTCCCTCCAAGATTCATATTTATGACTCATTCTGAGGTCCCTTTGAGCATAAGAAAACCTATGAAAATGCTCTGTTTTACTTGAAAGTCTTAAAGTCAAAATCTCATTCAAAATTAGGTCAAAAAGAAGTTTCATTAGGTCATTAGGGTTTTGCATTTTTCAAGGTCACTCTTTCATTCCAATGAGGTCAGCACATACATAAGAGGGATTGAACAAGATCATGATGATGTTTTCATTATACTTCAAAGGCTATATTTTCAAGTTTGAAAGACTTTTTTTTAATCAAAACGTCATTTTGATAAAAAGTCACTTATGTAATTTATTTTATTTTTTAAAATGTAATTTTATGCTACTATATGTAATAATTTAATCCCAAGTTGTCAAAATGAACATGTCAAGCCTCAATGAGCAAATGAAAAATCCAACTTCATGAAATCTGCAACCTGCAATGCAAAAAAGTGTCAAAGATTGTCAGTGACAAAGGAAAAAGACTTCAAACATTATAAAAGTGGGTATTAAAAGTTAAATAAAATTTCATATGCCTATAAAAGCCCATCAAACATTTCAAAATATTCATTGTTACCTTTCAAAGTGTAAGAAGCATTCGGCAAAGAAGAAATTTGTGATTTTTTGAGTGAAATTGTGCTAAGTTTCTCGACACTGCACGTTCTGCACTTGGCGTTGTGTGCCTGTACCTTGGCGATGCGCCCTTGCCAGAAGTTACCAACATATTTTGTGAAGGCGTTGTGCCTTTTTAAAAGCGCTGCACACACACCAGTAGCGTTGCGTGCCTAGACAGGAAATGTTGCTGAGTGATATAGCAACCCAAATCACTTCAAAACTTCTTCAAATTTTTCCAAAAGTCCTCCAAGCACTTTTAAGAAGTAAGTACATGTCATAAGCCCTATTTCTAAGATATTTGGTGATTCTTAAATGAATTTAAATGGAAACCCTAATTACAAGCTTGTGATCATTATTTATACACTTGTTTCATCCTCTTAAAAGAAATATCAGTCATAAACATGGTAATTTAATTGATTTAGGGTTTTCATTCATCTATTTTGTCCCTTCACTCATTTCCTACACTCATTCCCTTCACCTTTCAAGTTATCCATTTCATCCCCTTCCCCTCATCTCATTTCACTTGTACCTTAGGGTTTCACAAATCAAAATTTGAAGATGTATGAGGAAGAAGATAGTGGCATTGTTGGTGAGGAACAAATGCCAAGGAGAAATGATCATAAGGGAGAGAAATGAATAGGTATGAACCCATAACCACAAGACAACTTATGGCCTCTCCTCTCACTATTTCTTGCTTTAAACATGTGGGTTGTTTTCAGTTTTGTGAGAGAGTGCAGCAAGTCCAAAATCACCCGGAGTTAACAAGACTGTTTATCACCAATCTACATGACAAGCAGGTCACTCTTGCTGGGGTTACTTTTGAGATTTCCACCAATGCCATTGCAGCTGCTACAGGGTTCCCTAGTGTGGGAGAGAGGTGGTTTAAACAAGAAAACTTGGACATGAGCTATTATGAACCATACCTCAAACCTAGGTACAAAGATCACAAGAAGTCCATTTTCCCTTTCTCTCATCTCCTTGACTGGTATGTGCCCGTGATGAGGATAATAATGAAATACTTCACTTGTAAGGGAAGGTTTTCCTGCCTCTACTCATACCATATCCATCTTCTTATGCATTTCACTAGAGTTATAATGCTACATTTGCCTTATTATCTTTTCCGTAGCATTGACAATATGGCTTACATTGTGAAAAAGAGGGATTACAAACAGAAAATGCAAAGCATATTTCATCATTCACTCATAAAAATGGTGGTCATGCATCAGCTTCAGCAAAAAAACATTTCATGGGATGCATTCATTGCCAATGAGGTTTTCACTACTCCACCTGGCCATCATGAGCAGGATATTCCTTCATCATCTCATCCTCACATATACACTTCTTCATCACATTCCGCTATTCATACATCACCATCCACTCACATCCATTCACCTCATGTTGATCCTACCTCATCACCTTTCTACAACCTTTCACCATCACATCATGATACTGGAGCATCAAGCAATGAAAGGGACATTGAGGCAGTTGGCACTAAAATGACTGATATTGAGCCATTTTCCTTGACATATCAGAGAGGCCGCAGGCATGTGTTTGCTTCACATGGTGTGAAAGGGGACATGCCTTCTTCATCAACAAAATAGGTTGATAAAGACAAGGAAAAGGTTACAGAGCATATCATTTTTGAGGAGGAGAACAAACATGAAACTGAGCAGGAGTTTCAGCTGATTGACCTTGATGATGAGGATGAGGTTAGAATCACTAATGCATTGATCAGAAGCAAGGAGGCCAAGATTAATGAGCTTCAAGCTAATCTTGGTAGAGCAAGGAATGTGATTGACTTTCTTGAGCTAGAGAATCAACAGCTGAGGACAAAGCAGACCATCAGTGAGGTCAAGGCAATCAGAGCTCAGAGAGAGGCAAGAAAGGCCAAGGCCTTACTGGATGAGACCTTCGGCAGTTTTGATGATAGTGATGATGAGGAAGATCAAATTTCTAGACGGAGACCGAAGACCATTGGGTTAAAGAGGGCTTTAGCCTGATAAAGGCAAAAAGAGATGGAATTGGCAGAGCAGCTTACTCTAAGTGCGTTGCTTGCCATAGAGATTAACGAAGACAGAGAGTCTTGGCTTGAAAGAGCCAATTTTCATCTGGAGGGACTGCTAGAAAAGGCAAAGAAAGACACTGATATTCAGAGGAAGATGGAAAAACATTATGCCATGAGAAACAGGATTGCAAGGGCCAAGCTCAAACGTGCCCATGCAAAGATTCGAGCTTTGACCGAGGCAAAGGAGAAGGAGAAGTTGAATATTCTTGCTGAGGTGTCTCTCCATGCCTCTAACATCTAAATCAGCAAGAAAATTCACAATTTTTCCACAAGTGGCACTTTTGTGTAAATTTTGACTTTTTGGGACAGTTTAGCATGTAAAAAATTTGCTAAACGCGCAACGCCACTGGCATTGTGCTCTTTTTGAGGCCATACAAATGGAAAATGGTCAGCATCCTCATGTTCCTAATGATGAATAAATCAACCTTAGAAATTTTCAAGAGATTTGGAGCAGAATTGGTCCTCCAAAAAGGCAAAAAACCATCAAAAAATCATGTTTCTGCCCTCTTTTTCACCTTGGCGCTGCGCATTTACCAGTCTTGGGAGAATAGGTTTTTGATAGGGAAAATGGACACCATTTTGGAACGTTAAAGCATATATGGAAACTAGACTCAGATACCTTTGCAATGATCTATCATGGAGCTGATTTGGACAAGGGGAAGGCCTCCAAAATTGGCTTACAAAATAGGTCAAATTTTATGTCATGGCGCTGCGCGTTTAACAGGAAATTTACAGTTTTACCAATTTCATCAAATTTTGAAGTTTCACCTCTATTTTACTTTTCACTTGGGTAAATGTGAAATTTACCATTGTAAATATCATATTTTACTTTTACCTAAGGTAGATACATTAGGTAAATCATTAGTTGAAGTCAAATGTATCTGTTCTAAAAGATAGGAATGAGTCACTTTCCTCATCCTAGACTCTAGCATTCAGTTCTGTTTTTGGTGTAACAACTCCCTCACCTCATGGAATCGACCCCTGAGGATGCGAGGGAGTGGTTTTGAAGTCTATAAGGTGTAGTTTTTCAGTCTTTGTAATGGTTGGCATCTGTTGGAGAGATTGTATTGATCAAGTATCATTTTAGCTTGGACATTAATGGAAAATTGCAGCTATTTTCTTGGGATCCCTATGGTATGAGTTTTATACATTGTTTCTTATTTTTTATTGCCTTTTTAGAATGTATTTCTAATTCATAAACCATTTCACATCTATAATATACTTGATTTCAAGTTTGAAAGACAAAATTCATATTTATTTATGCTCTATTTTGGGAAATTCAATATAATGTGTTCATTTTCTTCAGTTTAGGGAAAATATATTTCAGATGCTTTCCTTAGCTCCGCACCAGTATTTTCATCACATTTAATCCTTTTTTAATGTTAAATATTTTACCTACCTTGCCCCATCAAACAGACTGCAATTTCATCCTCTTGGCCCTGATCAATCCTCTTGACCTAAATCCTATTCAGTGAGCCCAACCCTAAAATCAAAATCAAAACCCCTTGTATTCCTTAGCTAGCCTAAAATCTTTTCATCCAGCCCTCTTGGTTGTGATTCTATCGAGATATCCCTCTCTAACTTGGTAGGGATAGATACCAAGTCCAAATTTTGGTTTGAGATTACCTCAAGATTGCCTCTCTCGGCCTTGACGTTCAATCCGAGTAATAACATTTTGGTGACTCCGCTAGGGAAGAAAAAGTAAGATTAGATCTTCCTTGGGAAAGAATGACAAATATTTAGATCTAGTTGTTGATGGTGAACAATAGTTAGATGCATATGAAGGCTGAACTATTCACTTGGCGACTCCAACTTGATGTAAAGACTCCACTAGAGGATCGACCTTGCCAGCAAGAAAATGGAAGGATCTTACACAAAGTTCAGGTATTCAAAGTGGAATTGTATTCAAGATCTAATTTTATTTCTTGTAAATTACTTCTTTTCTTTTCCTGAAACTATCCTTAAAGTTTTTCGGAGTTTGTTGTATGATAATGATTAAAATCTTGATTCTACCTATTCGAAAAGTATAAATACTGAGTTTTTCTTTGATCTTGGTCCACATCCTTTTTATGAATCTTATGATGACCATCTTCAAATTTACGAGCATAAAGAGATCAAGATTGATCCTATAGCGTTTTTACATACTCCTACACCTTCTATAGTCCCGGATCGATACAAACCACTCATCTTACCTCCTATACTCCATGCTTTCCCTGAATAGCATTACCTATATCCGCCGAGGTTTGATGGTGAATATGACAACATCACCACTGAGAGACATATCCAGAATTTTGAGACTTTCCTAGACCTTTTTGAAGATGACTAAGAGGATGTCAGTATCAGTCTATTTTCTCTTTCTTTGCAAGGCAGAGTCAAGAGTTGGTTCAAAAACTTGCCTACCGTGAGCATCTCAGATTTCCCGCAGTTTGTCAAAGTTTTCCTCGACAGGTGGGTGGTCAAAAAAAACTCTTTCCTGATTCTAGAAGAGTATGCCCAGCTGAAAAGATAACTAGGGGAGATAGTACAACAGTTTTCTGCTAGATTCAATAAATTATATTATTCGATACCCGTTGATATAAGACCCCTTCCTGGCTCAGCTCTTTTACATTACCTGGATGCCTTTGATCCGGAAATGGAGTTTCAGCTGAGAGAAAGGAACCTTGCAACACTTGAAGAGATGTAGAATAGTGCAGTAGATGTAGAGGTTAATCTGCTGATCATAAGGGCAAAGTTGAAGGAAGAAGAGAAGAAGAACATTGCAAGCACCTAACATTTTCAGAGGTAAAGCTCAACATTTTGGTAAGTAAAATAGAGGAAATGATGCAAAATTTCACCATGAGATATGTATTTTCTATTCAATATCATCATGAATCACTTATCCCAGAAAAAGAAGAGATTGCAAGCCCTAAATATTTTCCTACCAATATGAGCCACCATAGATCAGAAAATAGATTTGTAGATCAATTCGAGGAGAAACAATATGATAATATAATGTGTATGATTGGTGACATTACTTATATTGATGATTTGCCAAATTTTGATCAGTATGATAATGATTATGTTCTCCAAACTGAAGCTAATCTTGTAAAGCAATCAATAGTTGGTTTGTGGGAGGAAGTTTAGTTGTAGCAGCTTGAAAATAGTGATCAGTCGATGCATATTTATGATGACAGAGATGAGGAAAATGCTGAAAATTTTGAAATAAGTGAAGGATCTTTGCCTTTATGTTTTGCTTCATTTCAATTTATGAAGAAATTTTTTCCAAGATTAGAAATCATCAGTATTTCATTTTTGATGTTGAGGTTGAGGTAGATAATGAACTTCTTGAGCAAGTTGCTAATGAGAAACCTTCTCCTGAAATGGTTGAGGAAATCATTTGCAACATAGAATCCTCCTTAGCTCCATATTTGCAGCCACCGAATGGCATTGAATGTCAAGTTGCAAATGAAGGCTTGGAAGCTGAAACATATGATCAAATGATACAAGATGATTCTGTACCATTTTGTTTTGAAGCATTTCAGTTTTTAAAGGAAAATTTTCATAATATCTCTAAAGCAAAGGATGAGAAACCTGTAGAAATTCATGCAGTCTCATTAGAAACAATGGAAAATAGGTTGCAACAATCTTTTCAAATTTGTCATGACCCAATAGCTGATGTGTTAGATGATATATGTAGTAAAATTCCTTCTCCATTAGCTAAATGTGAGCCTAAAAAGAGTGTTGATATAAACCTGATCCGATAGCCGACTTCATTGTTTTGTTCAGCAGGTGTTTCATTACAAAGATCATACCAAGATTTGCAGTCATATCAGGAGAGTAATGAAGAATATTCTTGTTTTGTTGTTGATCATCATGAAAAATTAGTCATTCATGAGTTTCAGGATCCTTTTTTAAACTTGCTGCAGTCATCAAAGAAAGAAAGCACAGATGTTAGGAAAAATTTAAAACCAAGGTACGAAGACTACCTAGAGCAGAGCAATAATGTATCGATGGGTTGGAAATCAATCTGTATTCCTATGAAGATCCTTTCGCAGCATTCTTGAGGTCAGTCGGTGGGCTCATGCTTTGCAATTTCATCAAGATTCAATATGTTGACAAGTTTTCATGGGACTTTCCTTTCAGTAGTTCTTTCTTCTTGCTCATAAGCAAGAACTTGCAGAGAATTCAAACAGCAGCAAGAATGCTTACATGGTTGTGTTGGTTGTTACATTTCACCTGATCAAGTGATGTATGGATCAGTTAGAGTAGGTTTTGAAATAATAAGCTCAATTATGAGCATCTTTTTCAGTTTGTCAGCTGTGTTTTAGTTTGATTCAGTTCAGTTTATTGAGTCAAGAATTCAATATTCAGTTTGGTTTTTAGCTATTGAATCCATCGCCCAATGAAATAGGCACTTGGTCTACGGTGTTCTTGGCACCTTCAAGTAGCGACCATGCCCAGCTAGAGCCAATGTTAGTGTTAGTATTGGTATACTTCCACCAGGTATCAAAACACATTTGCATGTGCATCTTAGGTGTCCCACACTAAATAAATTTTTTATCATTCCGTTAGGTCATGACATAAATTTGTTCCGTTGGTGGTTGTCCTTGTCAAATAAAATTTTTCTCCCTCCAAGATTCATATTTCTGACTCATTCCCAGGTCCCTTTGAGCATAAGAAAACCTATGAAAAATGCTTTGTTTTACTTGAAAGTCTTAAAGTCAAAATCTCATTCAAAATCAGGTCAAAAAGCAGTTTCATTAGGTCATTAGGGTTTTGCATTTTTTAAGGTCACTCTTTCATTCCAATGAGGTTATCACATACATAAGAGGGATTGAACAATATCATCATGATGTTTTCATTATACTTCAAAGGTTATATTTTCAAGTTTGAAGACTTTTTTTTATCAAAATGTCATTTTGATAAAAAGTCACTTATGTAATTTATTTTATTTTTTCAAATGTAATTTTATGCTACTATATGTAATAATTTAATCCCAAGCTGTAAAATTGAACATGTCAAGCCTCAATGAGCAATTGAAAAAGCCAACTTCATGACTTCAACAACCTGCAAGTTTCTCGGTGCTGCGCGTTCTGCACTTGGCGCTGCGCATTTGCACTGGTGTTGCGCACCTGTACCTTGGCGTTCCACCCTTGCCAGAAGTTTCCAACGTATTTTGTGAAGGCGCTATGCACTTGTAGACTAGCGCTGCGTGTTTGTAAAAGCGTTGCGCACTCACCAGTAGCGTTTCCCGCCTAGACATGAAAGGTTGCTGAGTGATCTAGCAACCCAAATCACTTCAAAAATTCTTCAAAATTTTCCAAAAGTCCTCCGAGAACTTTTAAGAAGTAAGTACATGTCATAAGCCCTATTTCTAAGCTATTTGGTGATTCTTAAATGAATTGAAATGGAAACCCTAATTACAAGCTTGTAATCAGTATTTATACACTTGTTTCATCCTCCTAAAAGAAATATCAGTCATAAACAGGGTAATTTCATTGATTTAGGGTTTTCATTCATCTAGTTTGTCCCTTCACTCATTTCCTACACTCATTCCCTTCACCTTTCAAGTTAGCTATTTCATCCCCTTCCCCTCATCTCATTTCATTTGTACCCTAGGGTTTCACAAATCAGAATTTGAAGATGTCTGAGGAAGAAGATAGTGGCATTGTTGGTGAGGAAAAAATGCCAAGGAGAAATGATCATAAGGGAGGGAAAATAAACAATTTTGAACCCATAGCCACAAGAGAACTTATGGCCTCTCCTCTCACTATTTCTTGCTTTAAACATGTGGGTTGTTTTCAGTTTTGTGAGAGAGTGTAGCAAGTCCAAAATCACCCAGAGTTAACAAGACTGTTTATCACCAATCTACATGACAAGCAGGTCACTCTTGTTGGGGGTTACTTTTGAGATGTCCACCAATTCCATTGCAACTGCTACAGGGATCCCTAGTGTGGGAGAGAGGTGGTTTAAACAAGCAAACTTGTACATGAGCTATTATGAACCGTACCTCAAACATAGGTACAAAGATCACAAGAAGTCCATTTTCCCTTTCTCTCATCTCCTTGACCGGTATGTGCCCATGATGAGGATAATAATGAAATACTTCACTTGTGAGGGGAGGTTTTCCTGCCTCTACTCATACCATATTTGTCTTCTTATGCATTTCACTAGATTTAGAATGCTACATTTGCCATATTATCTTTTCCGTAGCATTGAGAAGATGGCTTACATTTTGCAAAAGAGGGATTACAATCAGAAAATGCAGAGCCTATTTCATCATTCACTCATCAAAATGGTGGTCATGCATCAGCTTCAGCATAAAAACATTTCATGGGATGCATTCATTGCCAATGAGGTTTTCACTACTCCACCTGGCCATCATGAGCAGGATATTCCTTCATCATCTCATCCTCCCGTAACCACTTCTCCATCACATCCCGTTGTTCACACATCACCATACACTCATATCCATTTGCCTCATGTTGATCCTACCTCATCACCTTTCTACAACCTTTCACCATCACATCATGATACCGGAGCATCAAGCAGTGAAAGGGACATTGAGGCAGCTGGCACTAAAATGACTGATATTTAGCCATCTTCCTTGAAATATCAGAGAGGTCACAGGCATGTGTTTGCTTCACATGGTGTGAAAGGGGCCATGCCTTCTTCATCAACAAAATAGGTTGATAAGGGCAAGGAAAAGGTTACAGATCATATCATTGTTGAGGAGGAGGACAAACATAAAACTGAGCAGGAGTTTTAGTTGATTGACCTTGATGATGAGGACGAGGTTAGAAACACTAATGCATTGATCAGAAGCAAGGAGGCCAAGATTAATGAGCTTCAATTTAATCTTGGTAGAGCAAGGAATGTGATTTAATTTCTTGAGCTAGAGAATCAGCAACTGAAGACAAAGCAGACCGTCAGTGAGGTCAAGGCAATCAGAGCTCAGAGAGAGGCAGGAAAGGCCAAGGCCTTGTTGGATGAGACCTTGGGTAGTTTTGATAACAGTGATGATGAGGAAGATCAGCTTCCTAGACAGAGACCAAATACCATTAGGCTAAAGAGGGCTTTAGCCTGAGAAAGGCAGAAAGAGGCTGAATTGGCAGAGCAGCTTACTCCAAGTGAGTTACTTGCCATAGAGATTCACGGAGACAGAGAGTCTTGGCTTGAGAGAGCCAATTTGAATCTGGAGGGCCTACTATAAAAGGCAAAGAAAGCCACTGATATTCAGAGGAATATGGCAAAACACTATGCCATGAGAAACGGGATTGCAAGGGCCAAGCTCAAATGTGCCCATGCAAAGATTCGGGCTTTGACCAAGTCAGAGGAGAAGGAGAAGTTGAATATTCTTGCTGAGGTGTCTCACCATGCCTCTAACCTCTAAATCTGCAAGAAAATTCATAATTTTGTCACAGGTGGCACTTTTGTGAAAATTTTGGTTTTTTGGGACAGTTTAGCATGTAGAACGCTTGGTAAACGCGCAGCGCCACTGGCGATGCAATATTTTTTGGGCCATCCAAATGGAAAATTTCCAGCATCCTCATGTTCCTAATGATGATTACATCAACCTCAGAAAGTTTCAGAAGATTTGGAGTAGAACTGGTCCTCCAAAAAGGCAAAAAACCATCAAAAAATCATGTTTCTGCCCTCTTTTTCACCTTGGCGCTGCGCGTTTACCAGTCTTGGGAGAACATGTTTTTGACAAAGAAAATGGACACCATTTTGGAAATTGAAAGCATATTTGGAAACCAGACTTGGAGACCTTTCCAATGAGCTATCATGGAGTTGATTTAGACAAGGGAAAGGCCTCCAAAAGTGGCTTACAAAAGAGGTCAAATTTTATGTCTTGGCACTGCGCGTTTAACAGGAAATTTACAGTTTTACCAATTTCATCAAATTTTGAAGTTTCACCTCTATTTTAATTTTCACTTGGGTAAATGAGAAATATACCATTGTAAATATCATATATTACTTTTACCTAAGGTATATACATTAGGTAAATCATTAGTTGAAGTCAAATGTATATGTTCTAAAAGATAGGAATGAGTCACTTTCCTCATCCTAGACTCTAGCATTCAGTTCAGTTTTTGGTGTAACAACTCCCTCACCTCATGGATTCGACCCATGAGGATGAGAGGAAGTGGTTTTGAAGTCTATAAGGTGTATTTTTTCAGTCTTTGTAATGGTTGGCATCTGTTGGAGATATTGTATTGATCAAGTATCATTTTTGCTTGGACATTAATGGAAAATTGCAGCTATTTTCTTGGGATCCCTGTGGTATGAGTTTTAGACATTGTTTCTTCTCTGTTATTGACTTTTTAGAATGTATTGTTAATTCATAAACCATTTCACATCTATAATATACTTGATTTCAAATTTGAAAGATAGAATTCATATTTAGTTATGCTCTGTTTTGGGAAATTCAGTATAATGTGTTCATTTTATTCAGTTTAGGGAAAATACATTTCAGGTGATTCCTTAGCTTCTCACCAGTCTTTTCATTGAATTTAATCCTTTTTTAATGTTAATTCTTTTACCTACCTTGCCCCATCAAACAGACTGCAATTTCATCCTCTTGGCCCTGATCTATCCTCTTGACCTAAATCCTATTCAGTGAGCCCAACCCTAAAATCAAAATCAAAACCCCTTGTATTCCTTAGCTAGCCTAAAATATTTTCATCCAGCCCTCTTGGCTGTGATTCTATCAAGA
This sequence comes from Pinus albicaulis, assembly GCA_034641835.2. NCBI lineage: Eukaryota > Viridiplantae > Streptophyta > Pinopsida > Pinales > Pinaceae > Pinus > Pinus albicaulis. The sequence continues at coordinate 75,089 of JAXQQM020058236.1, read as the reverse complement.
GATCCCTCTCCGACTTGGGAGGGCTAGATACCAAGTCCAAAGTTTGGTTTGAGGTTACCTCGATATTTCCTCTCTCAGCCTTGAGGTTCAATCCGAGTGATAACACAATGTTCATGTGGTTTTATTTATGTAGCTTATTAGGTCTTGAGACTTCAGTGGTTATAATCCTCTAGTGATGAAAACTCATTAAACATGTTGCATAAAAGTAAATGTAGGTAACTATAAGCAAAAGTGTGTGAGGCAAATAAAGAAGACAAGGCAATAAACCACAAGAAATGCATTTTTTAAAATACCACAAATAAATGTTAAGCAAGCTTAGAGTCATAATGATATATTGTAGGTTCTTATTTGTTGTAGGATGCTTTTACCAAGTGACTTCAAAGCTCTCAATCAATTAAAGAATCCTAAATTTCAAACCACATATTATTCAATATTCAGACGTAGAATTTGGTTTTTGGTACCGAATTAAGTACCGAAAAATTAGAAAATAAAATTATGAATATTGTTACCAAATTAAGTACCAAAAAATCAAGAAATTAAAATTATGAATACAGAAATATATTAAGAAACCAACTTCAATATTTATTAACTCTTAAGCCTGGAAAATCAATTTGAATTTAATCGTAATGCATCCTACTTAAAATATTTGAAGATAGATCAATAAATATAATACTCTATGAAATACAAATCTAATGAAAAAACTAAAAATAAACCATCAAATAAATTATGCAATCAGAAAAATTAAACTAAATATTACCCTACTTACAAATAAGAAACCAGGGAGTTGCCTGAGTCGAAGGGCCCTTCCCGACTTGGCAACGTTCCCAATAACTAATTCAGATCAACACGATGCTCAAACTTCAATAATTATTATTCATTACAACAACTTCTCTTCTTCTTGCAAACAAAGATTAAGTTTATTACTATAACCAGCTTATGAATAAAGTTTCTCTCTGCATCCTCCCTCCCACCTAAACTCATGCTCCACAAATCTATTCTTTATAATACATAGGGTAAAGGAAGCGATGGTCAAAGAGGATCATATTGACTTTCACATAATTCTTGCTCCATGCTATCATTAAAATAACAAATCTTATTTTAAAAAATCCTATTATAATTTAAGATCACATTGAATCATTTGTTTGAAATGGAGACGCTGCCACTTGGAATTAGTTTAAATCTATTCCAAGTTTAGTTGTAACTACGAATCTTGGACATAACTTCCTGTAGCTATTCGTGTGCATGTGAAAAATTAGGCATCGAACCGCTGAACTGGTATCGAACTGGTACCGAATTGCGAGAATGGGCTAAATTGGTACCAAACTGCCATAACTAATAGAAAGATATAATTTTTCGTAGTTGAACATGCTCCTTGTACACATAACCACATTAGTAACCAGTCATTGATAAAACCATGTTAAAAACAGTTTTAACCATTAAAAAGATAAGAAATTCATCATAATTAGCCACATGGTAGAAGAGGTTCATTTAGCGAAAGTTGATGGTATAATGGCTACAAAAAGTATCATAAATGCGGGACTATGGCATATGAATAAATAATTTATATATTGAATAATATGGCACATTCATAGCCCAAATAGAAGCATCATGAAAAGGTTAATATACATTCCATATAGTATGAAACAATACTTTTAAAGGGTTTAAGGAATACAATGGGTCAGGTTGTAAGCTCATTGTGATACATATAGCTATATGATGGAATAAGAAACAGAAGAATGCATATTGAAAGTGACTCTTGGATAAGATTCATATGTGCAAGAATCTTGTAACATGCTTTATATTATTATGTGAAGTATAAAAGGGAAGTATTTGACTTACTCAAGGATGAATTAAAGAATTAAGACTTTCTCTAGATTATGTAATGACTAACATCTAGTATAATCTCTAGAAGAAAAATTTATAACTTGGTAATCAAGTTTGATCCTTGGGAAATCTAATGCGTGAAGGAAGATTCATATCGAGATGAACCATGAGGATGTTTATTGAATGAGAAGGTCATCATGATGAGGTACGACTAATTTTAATTGTTGTTGGTTAGGTGGTTAACATATTGTTTTTGCTACCTAGAAGGATATTGTAGGAATATATGAAGAATGTTGAGGCAAAATCAACATAAGATACTTGGAAATTATAAAGTCAAGATATATTCATATTGGGATTGAAAGGTATAAGTGGGAAAAGCTAACCTGAAGGTCAACAAGGGAGATCACTTTCATGAAAAAGTTATGATCAACTTGAAGTTTGGAAAGGCTCAATATTATGCCTTCATCTATGATTATAAGATGAAAGTGTTGTGCAAAAGGAATGACCTGGATCTTGTCACAATATTGAAGAGTGAAGATGGCTCCATGATACCTCGAAAGGAAGCAATAGATGTGAAGGAAATAGGGAGCCATGTAGCTACGAAGAACAAGTAGTTGATACTCTTAAAAGGACAAGATATAAGGCTTGTCATGATGACTTCAAAAGTTGAAAGGAAGTCTGGAATATCCTCTAGTTTTTAGAGGGTGCAAAGGAGTCTCCTTGAACATGAGAAAGGATCTATTCTCTAATCAAAAAGAGATACAACTATCCTCTATGTTTGAGAGGGGAGTGATGTTGGACACCACATGTGCATTCTCTTCATGTAAGACTAAGTAAAGGTCATGAAAAGAGAATGGTAGAGGATTGGGTAATAATTTGTGGTTTCCTTGAGGATAAAGAATCCAAGAAAGGAAAGGAACTGACACTATTTGAGGGTAATTCATGTATCAAAGATAAGAGTGGTTGAAGCGGACCAATATTATTTGAGGATTCGGGAATGGAAATTTAAGATAAGAATAGTCCTAAAATGAAATACCTTGTGAACATTCGGATGGGGTATGTGCCTTGTAGAGGTAGTGTAATATAACACATTAAGCATCCCAACATAATGCTCTTGAATGAAGTAGAGCTTGTATAGTTAGGCCTCAAATACAATGATGGTCATAATGATGATGCTTATAGTTGGCTTATAATCTGACTCTTTTTATGAGAACTCCTTAGTTTGAGAATATGTTATACCAGTTGTACAATTATGAATACCTCCCTAGTTAAGAGGGAGTGTTGGAAATGTGACTAGTTTCAGTCTTCATAATTGTTGTTGTACTCATTTCAATATGTATCTTATGAAACAAACAAAAAGAAGAAAAAACAAAGTTATTATTTCAAAGTATGGGTTTCATGCTCTTTATTGACGATCTTCTAGGTATAAGCATGTTCTTCACGCTTCTAGGGTTTGTTAGGTCATAAGATATATTTCCATGAGTCAAGAGATTCAAGAGAGTCAACATTATGCTTATAATACCCTTTCGGTAAAAAGTCTTGTAAAATAATTTATTTTAAGTCTAGAAAGTCTTGGAAACCTCCAAAGTACAAGTCGGCCCTAACAACTTCAAGCCAGCATAAAGGAGGTAATTTGACCCATTGGAAAGGTTATAAATACAAGAAATTCGACCTCATTTGTCACTCACTCATTCACAAGTTCGATCTACAATTGGGAAGCAGAAGAAAAAGAGAGCGAAGGTATAGAAGGAGGAAAAGAAGGAAGAAATCTTGTTTTAGGGCTCTATCTCTCTCACACTTCTAGGGTTTTTACAGTTACAAAGGAAGTCGAAATTGAACTACTGAGTTGTAGTATGAAGTTGTTGGGATATGGAATATTTTGTCTTAAACTCATTGACCTTGGGAGGATCTGTGTGGCTCAAGGAAGGATCTCTTGGAATAAGTTGGATTAGGTTTTTGCAGCAAATACATGGCTACAGTTGTAGGACGAAGCTTCAGGGTCAAAGTTGTGGTCAAAGTTCCAGCTAGAATCTAGTTGATGTAAGATTGAGTTGTGGTGATTTGATTCTCTTGGAAGGGTTGACTTGGTACTTGGAGGAGGACTTGTTCTAGGGTTTGGGTCTTTGTTGTCTTTTTTGAAGTAGATTCTATAAGAAGAGAAGAGTTTTTTGGGTTTTCCCCTTAGAGGGGTTTTTCCCTAGCTTGGAGCCTAATATCTATGTCCATTGTCTTTATTTTTTTTTCTCTTGATATTTTTTTGATGAAAAATATATAATAAGAAAACACGAGAAGAATAATAAAGTTCATGCACAAGTATTAAGGTTAAGGAAAATTGGAATTAATAGTTTCCATAATACATTTTCCAACATATCTCACCCCACCATCTATATATCTATCTCCCTTTGACTCTCCTTCTTTGCCCATATATCTCACACCCCAAACATACATACACTCTCTCTCCATATCTATCTATCTCGCTCCCTCCCTCTCCTCCCCCCCCCCCCCCCCCGCCCCCTCTCTATATCTTCCCCTTCTCTACCTCTCCCTCTCTCTTCCCTCCATCTCTCCCTTATCACTCTGTAATAGCCATGGTGAAAATTCCATGTAATAAAATTTAATAACGGAAAAATAATAACCATGGTCATGGGACACGTATTCCAAGTTGAATGTTGGGAAAAACATCATAGTGTGGGTGTTCATATGGTTTATTATGGCTATAGAAATTGGCAAAGGAAATGGCTAATGCTTTGGAAAGGCAAAGTCTCATTTATTGACATTTATCTATGAAAAAAATGGAAATTAGGAGAAAATGAAGGTGAAAGGTCACAGGTTGCATGTGAGGAGGAAAATGAAGGAGAATAATGGAAAATTGAAGAAATTAGAGGCCTCAATAATAAAAAGGCTTATGAGGATCAATTCATAGGCTTTTGGTTAGTTCAATTTTGGATCTCTCATTCTATTCTCTATCTCTCATACTCTTGGTTACTTAGAGTTTTCTTGGAGCACTCTTGGTGGAGTGTGACACAATTGTAATTTTGGAGAAATAAGGAAAATGAAGAGAAAGAAAGCACAAGAGAACATTGGGATCAACATCTACAACAGGTTTTGCTTGCAGGTACCGAGTTGCATGTATGATTTCCTCACTAGTTTCGGCATGCATGGCATATGTATGTGGTTATTGTTTATGATCTGTCACTGACATGGAGGATTTCCTGGATTAACAATGACTTTGTCTAACCTTGCCATTTCCTGGATAGCCATGGTGTTGTGGGTTTTAATTTTGTTTTCTAGTTGGTTTTCTTGTACCTTTGGCTATGGGTTGAGTTATTAGTTATTGGAATCCTTGGTTGGACAAACTCTCTGGAAGCCTTGTAAGAACTTGGATTTAGTTACTAGTCCTCGAAGCCTTGGTTGGACAAACACTCTAGAAGCCCTTGGTGGGTTGAATTAATAGTCCTAGAATCCTTGGTTGGACAAACACTCTGGAATCCAAACGACAGCTGTGGGTTGAGTTACTAATCCGAGAATCCATAGTTGGAATAAACGCTCTAGAGCCCTAGACAACTTGGGTAGAGAACAATCTGGTGATGGTTAGTGATGCCCGACTGTGAGGTGGAATCACTGTTTGAGGGTTGAGGTGGTTTGGCCTCTAGAAGCCTTGGTTCAGTTTTGTTGGATGTGTTCCATGATATCCCACATTCATGCTTGGAATATGGCACGAGGATGACTGGTTGAAAGAGAGATATGGTTTAGCCATGTCTATGGTCGGGTGGTACGTGGAAGTCCCAAAATTGGTTGAATTTTGCTTATGGAAATAACAACCCTTTTCCTCTTATATTGATGGGTAAACATGCTTGTTATTATGTGGCTTATATGGTTGTTCTATGCTTGTCATTTCTGTTGTTTATATGTTGGTTATGAATGTGCTCTATGACAATGATTATGTATGGCTCTCATCATGTTTTGATTTGTGAATGAATGAAAAATAAATCTATGACCTAGTAGATGATAATGCAACTAAAATGATGAGGCAACAATGATTCTTAGCGATTCTCAGATAAGTATGAGACCTCTATGTTCATATATGTTGTTTAAACCTGTAGATTACACATTTGTGACATGTTTGACGAAATGCCTGTCATGGCTAGTAGGGGTCCAATTAAGTCCTTGTTCAAGTAATTGCATTTGTATCATTATTCCATTGTTATCTTGTTAGGATATTCCGACACATAGGAAATAGTTAAGTATAACTTGGTCTAGTGTAGAGTTAGGTAAAGTGTGTTTCTTTACTATGTACATTTGTAACTTATAATCTGACGGTCACGATTTGTAGTGATTTGACGGTTCAATCTCTCCTCGGTATTAATGACACTTGATCCATGGCTTAACACCCGATTGGTCCATGATCTCTATTTAAAGATCATGGAGGGTCATTTGTCCAGTAACCGTTTATGAGAGAAATATATGTAACTTTTCTTTTTATATTAATAAATTATCTGAAGTGGTCGCGTTGGCTCAAGCCGTAGACTGTTTCCCTCTTTGAGGGTTTTAACCACATAATATACTGGTGTACTGATTTGTGATATGTTTGTGAGAGGTGACCTTTGGTTTTTGATCTAAGTAACTTACCCTGTAAATTCCTACATTGTATCAGAGCTATTTTGAGGGCCACATCCGTTGTTGATCCAAATCCAAAGTCGGTTTGACTGCATGCGACTATCGTTTTATAGATCTACTATTTTTAAACTTTTTCGGGCCTGGAGAACTACTCTGTTGTTTCCGGGGCATCTGTTACAGTGAGGAACCCCTTTCGTTTCATGTGAAAATGTTTTCGATTGCCCAAGTTATGTCATTTTAGATCTGGAGGTATATAGTATCTATTTTGTAGTTATATTTATTAATCATTTTGTTTATTTTTGCCTCTTTTCTTCTTTCTTCTTCTTTTCTTTTCTTTTCTTTTTCTTTTTCTTTTTCCTTTTTTTTTTTCTGGATCTATACCCTCTTCCCTGTGTATGCTCTTTTCTCTGCGTTTTGTACGATCTCGAAAAATCAGAAACAGGAAGAAGGGATTTTTTTTTAAACCTCCCCTTCCTCCTTTCAAACAATTATAGAATCCTTTTACTAGCTCACTTGGTGAGAAGTTAGCTTATGATAATAGAGGTCTGGGTTCAAGTCTCTTTCTCAAGCTTCTTTTTCTAAAAAGGTTTTTGTTAAAGGGGCGGGATTTTTTTTTAACATAGAACTTCATCATCAAATGTCAACCGTTCCTGTAACTATTCGGCATCTACAACTCAGTTTTTTCGACAGGGCATAACTTCTTCATCCGGAAGCCGTTTTTTTTTAATCGGCCTAATTTTTTGAGACCTTTCCATTGGAGCAGTTAGTTTCAGCTCTTTTCAGCTTCAGTTTTTTTTTTTTAAATGGAAAGTGCATGTCCGGTTATTCTTAACAACACTAATTATTTCGAATGGCTACCTCACATGGTAGATTTACTTAGAATTAAAGGGCTTTATAGAATAGCCACAGGACAAGAAACTAAACCTTTCGATGACGATAAAGCCACTAAATGGGAGAATAAATAAGATCAAACACGAGGGTTGATAGGAATGTCCATTGCTCAAGATCTTTGATTTCATATCCTTGACATTGACACCCCTGATGAAGCCCTGAAAAAGCTAAATATTGTTTTTGGCATTCAAAATCAAATCAGGGCCCACCAACTTGAAAATAAGTTGCTTACTTTGGACCCCAATAATTTCTCCTCTATTGAAGATTTTTTTGTCCAAATTCAATACCCTTAGACTTATTTTAGAAGGTTGTAAGGTCAAAAAGGAAGACGGTAGCCTCATCTATTCCATTCTTGCTAAGCTTGGCCCTGCATACTCTGTATTTGTTTCCACCTTCCATTCCACTAGATAAGCCCTCATTTCTCAAGGAACAGCCTACAAGAACCCCTATTTTGATGCCTTTTGTGATTATTTGATAAGAGAACAAGAAAAACTCTTCACCTTGGTCTTATCACTTCTGGAAATGCTTCTAAGAAAGCCTTAGCATCCCAACAACAACCATATCAAAAGAATCCCAAGAAGAAATATCCTAAAAAGTATGGTCCTAAACCAAACAAGGGTCCTAAGCAATTTTAGCCACAAAATGATAAAGCAACTCACCAAAATGATAAGGCAACTAAAAACAAAGGGAAGAAAACAGAGAGACATTGCAACTTTTGTAATCACGATGGCCATGTAGAGTCCAAATGTTTTAAAAAGATGGAAGCCTTGGAAGCAGCAATGAATAAGCACCACATCAATTTGGAGACCTCTTCAACTTCATCTTCAGGAATGGCACTCTCTACTTATGGTTGTCAAGGATATGGTTATGCATTAAATGTATCTTCTTCTTCTCATTCTCATGAGTGGCTCATTGATTCTTTAGCTTCTTACCACATGGCCAAAAATAAAGCCATGTTTTATTCTTTAAATGATTGTAACACCAAACATATTTATGTTGGTGATGATAGATCTCTTAGTGTTGTAGGATCTAGAACCATTCATCTAGATAATGGTCATTTTAATGATGTACTATGTGTTCCTAACTTGTCATGCAACCTTCTATCTGTTTATCAGATAAGTCATTCAGGTGAAGGGAAAATAGTAGAATTCTCACCTCATGATGGTGTAATCAAGGACCTCAAAGATCCTAGACATATTTTAGCTACTGGCATTGGTGATGATTCCACAAGGTTGTATAAGTTTGACAAATTTGGGTCATCATGTCTTCCCTCTATTTTTTGTTTCTCATAATGATGAAGTGAGCAAGCTTTGGCATGAGTGATTTGTTCACTTAAACTATCGCTCTCTTCAAACTCTATGTAAAGAAAATATGGGGACAGGTCTTCCTATGGTATCTTGCCAAGATGGTTTTTGCTCTGGATGTGTATTCTAAAAACATCATTGGGATAGTTTTGACAAACGTGCCTCTTGGCACGCTTCAACCCCTTTGCAGCTTGTGCACAGTGACTTATGTGATCCACTTCCTGTTGTTTCCTTCTCTGGTTGCAAGTACTTCTTAACTTTCATTGCTGATTTTTGCAGACGCACTTGGGTATACTTCTTAAAACTCAAGAGTGAAGTTTTTAACATGTTCTTGGCCTTTAAGGCCTTTGTTGAGAAACAATTTGGCCATCAAATTATTAAGTTAAGATCAGACAATGGAGGAGAATATGTTAACAACAAATTTATCAACTTTTGCACTGAGCATGGCATTCAATTGCAACATATTGTTCCCTATACTCCACAACAAAATGGTGTAGCTGAAAGGAAGAATCACACCTTAAAAGAAATGGCTAATTGTATGCTTCAATATAAAGGACTTAGTCTCAATTTTTAGGCAAAAGCAATTAACTGTGCAAATTACATAGTAAATTGCACTCCTACTAAGGTTTTAAGGAATATAACTCTAGAAGAAGCCTGGAGCTCAATCAAACCAAATGTAGGTCACTTTTGTGTTTTTGGAAGTGATGCTTGGGCCCACATTCCAGATGCGAAACATAAAGCCTTAGAACCTAAGAGTGAAAAATGCATTTTTGTTGGATGTTCTGAAGATGTCAAAGGATATAGACTTCCTCAACCAAAATTGAAAAATATAATCATTAGAAGAGATGTAAAATTTGATGAAAATATATCGGCCTGCGAGCCTAGTTCGGCGGGTGTGCCACCTTTGGCCTGTGAGCCTGATTCAACATATGTGCCACCTCTCTCTATCTCTTCTATTTTTGATAGCATTCCTTCTAGTTTAGATGATGACAGCGAGGATGACAATCCTCCTCCACCTCTTGAAGATATTCCTTCCGCTCCATAGCTTCCAAGATGGGTCCTCTCTACTCGGGATGCAACAAGTTCTCTTGCAGGTGATCTTGCATATCGACGACGTACACGTTCTTAGTTCGAAAGAGCCTCTTCCTTATTGGTTGAAGTTCCAGAAAATCCTGATCCAAACAACTTTGAAGAAGCTTTCGGTCATCCAGATTGGGATGAAGCTATGAATGAAGAATATTGTTCCTTATTGGCAAACGATACTTGGGATCCTGTTCCTCTTCCAAAATGAAGAAAAATTGTCAGATGTAGATGGGTTTACAAAATAAATTTTGGACCAGATGGAAAAGTGGATAGACATAAAGCTCGTCTTGTTGCTAAAGGATTTTCGCAAGTTGAAGGCATTGAATATACTGAAACCTTCTCCCCTGTTGCCAAAATGAGTTCTATCTACCTTGTTCTTTCCCTTGTTACCTCCTTTAAATTGGAAGTCCATCAGATGGATGATAAATATGACTTCTTACATGGAGATTTTCATGAAGAAATTGTAATATCTCGAATAGAAATAAACAATAATATAAAGCACATAAACAAGAAACTACAGCAACTAGAGAGGCATCACATGAACCAGACACAAGATGGAGAACATTGAGCCATTTTATTAAGTATTGAAAGATAAAATGAATACAAAGGTGATCAAAATGATGGAACCTTGGCTTGCACTAGGCCAGCGTAGAAATATTCTCATAATATATCGTGAAATGGCTGCTCCCTCAATGATTGAATAATATCCAAGTTGCTGGTGTTGCTGTCGTGCTGCTGCTACTGCTGGAATGAACCAAATCTTTGGGGCTGCTCCCCGCCTCAGAAAATTGTGAAACTTTGGGAATGGCCTCTCCACCCAATACTTAGAAAAACCCAGAGAGCTTTCTGAAAATGGATGACCTCTGAAAATGACCTCCCTTGAGGTACCCCGATGTCCCAATGATAAACACTGGCCTTGAATGATCTGCTGCAAAGGATGGCCTCCAACTCTACCAAAATGATGGAATAGGGAAGGGTTGACACCTTTCCAACTCTCTTGGGTTAAATCCCCTGATAAGCCCTTGATTCGGAATCTCCTCCTCCAAATATTGCGTCCTCCCTCTCACTGACTGCGCTGCCTCTGCAAGTGAGTAATCCCAACTATGGTTGCTCTAACTCTCTCCGATAAATCAAGGATATAACTCCTTACACGAGCAGGCACTCGAATTCCCCCGGGGCTGAGGTTCGGATCTCCGCACAGAGACACCCGATGTGCTGAACAACACTTACAGACTTTTCTCAACAACAAAAGCGTGCTCAATGTCAAAAGACAAATAACATAGATGTATAATCAGAATGAGAGAATGAGGAGCCTCTTCCCCTTTTTATGCTTTGAGAGCCTTGCTCTCACCCAGGCCCCACCAAACTGCATTATCCCTCTTGGCCCACACTATCCCTCTCTCACTATGCTATCATGGGCTCACACTGCCACTTTGTCCTCCTGGGCCCCACGCTGCCAAATAATTATATGCTCAAGTGACTTTAGGGAATGTTTATTTCCTAACTGTAGGTTGCATGTCTCATCACCCACTTTATTAACCGAATTAACTTTAGAAAAGAAAAATTAGCAAAAATTAATATTACCAATTAGCTGCTGCTAATTGGGAATATTACAGTCCTCCCCGCCAAAAATTGCTTGTCCTCAAGCAATGCCTGAACAAGCCTCCTCTCTAGTTGATGCTCCCCACCATCACTACAAAATGTGCTTGAGTCCTAGATGCACCACTGAATCTTCCCTGTCCTCTGTATCACCCTAACATGAAGGGATCTCTCAATTCCAAGATCCCAAGCCATCCTGTCCAAAATGAAGCTCCACCTGCTCCACCCACCATCTTGCCATGCTAATTAAGTCCCCCACTTCATCAGTGACTCGCTAAAGCCCGATGGAAGATATAGATAATCTCCCCATGTAGTATACAGCTCACCCATAGAGGTTATCGAGCTGTGTAGAGCTGTAATGCTCAAGTCCCCTGCTAATCTCATAGAGGTACCACCATGTTGATGTTGCGCTACTCTGATCATGAGATACTCCCTGTCATGCGCAGACTGTATCCCCCTCTCCTAAGACCTAGTGGCAGGAGATCTATGAGAGAAAATCTCATCCGACCCAGGCAACGCCATGATGCCAATACCTACCCCTATGAATGCATCTCTGAATCTATGCAGCAACAGAGAAATTCTTCCTTGCCATCCGATGAAATCCTCCGTGTACCCCCATGTGCCAATCCAACAATGAACTAGATCACTCTTTGTCCTGACTCCGACCATCATGAGACATAATGGGCTATCAATAAACTAAATCTCTGCATCCCATAGTCGGACCTGCTGCACCATAGCTCTGACAACAGCGGGAATCCCTCCGTGCCTCATCTCTAGTCCCTGCTTGTGACCAATATAGAGGGTCCATATATCATGGGAAAATATGATGCATGCTAACCTGCCCTGTGTCTGCCACTGTGTAGTACCAATGATCGCTAAAATCCATATGTGACAAATATCCACCCCCTGAATGCAATCAATAGATGGATATTTGATACTCGTAATTGACTCAAGGTATCTGGATCCCTCCTATACCTGCCAACCATCTCCACTGGGTCTGCCATCCACCCTCTCGATAATGTGTCGATACATTGTCTCGAGCCCAAACACATACTGGGATACTATCTCTGTTGTACCCAGTATCCTCTACTCATGCATGGTCTTGACATGCCCTAAGAAAAGAGTTACGCATGTCTCCCTCATGACCCGCTCCCTAGGCGTAGGCTCAGCGATGACTGATGTGCCACCCCTACAGAGGATCATCTCATCCCCTAACCTGTGGCTATCAACTAGCGCACCGACCCAGTGCCACTGTTGATAATTCTCTCCCCTAGTGTGTTGAGTGTCATCCAAATATCTTGGGTGAGCCTCGCGTACCCCGCTACTCATGCCCAGAGTGCCAAAGGACAACAACTGAATCAACTGTGCCCGTGAGTGTAGAAGAGGGTCAAGTGCGTGAGTCCCCACAGATACCATCAAGTATCGCTCATCTGTCTCCCCATCGATCCTGGGTGAACTACCCCCAAAGGTATGCCCGGTGTCCCTGTATGTGAGTCTCCCTGGAGGCAATACTCTAAGACCCTGCTGTGTAGCACCGTACACCCTCGCATACCACCAATCATCCATTTACTCCTCAACATGCCACTGCACACTGAGGCATACCCCTATACACCGTTGGATACCCCCTGCTACTGCTATACCACCCTGTACCGTCTTGTGCCTTGTCTGTGTCATGGCACCAATCACTCCTCGCATGTTCTCAATGTGATGTAGGACACTCCTACTCCACAATCTAGTCCCACACACTACAATACACCACCATGCAACTCCATGTCCACTGGTAGTCCACTGCTCAATGCTAGATGCTCCCACACATCCTTGGATGTGATGGCTTAGAGTTGTGTCTCTACATGTCGGACCACCCCCAATCGGTATCATCACCTCCACCATCGCATCGCTATACCCACCGATGAATGGATCATCACTCCAAACCCTCCCCGAGGGGTCCGAGAAGTGAATCTCCCTATGTGTCAGTAGTGATACCACCACTGCTCGGCTCCACTGCGACCTTTGTGCCCCACACAAAGGTGAAGAATCCTTGGCTCCATACAAGGCACCATATGATGGCCTGCCAATTGCACCTCCTCCAAGAAGCTCCTACGAAGGTATGTTGATCACCATGTGACCCCACATACAAGTGTTATACCAAGACAACCTAGGGAGTCTTCCCATAAACTGGTTGGCCACTAGCGCTGACCGAAACTCCTCTAGCGAATGTGCACGCTCAACTGTTAGGCCAACTCTACCCTCCAAGACATAGTCAACCGACCTGCCTGGGAAATGACAAGTAATCCCGCCTGGATCCCAATGCCAGTCTGGGGTTCCTGTATTCCCACCACCTGGAAACTCCTGCTGAACTACACCCGGGTCCACCACTATCTCCATAACCCACTCCACCAGGTACCAACTCAAAATCTCTCGCCATCCAACCTCAACATGTGGATGCTGCACCCTATGCAACTCTGATCATCTCATATCGCTATCCAAGTCAACGTATGAGATCTGACTAGGTGGCTCCGCCTCTCTCTCTCCAATGGAGAGAGGTGACCCAACAATGCTGCTAGCCCCGTCTATGCATGCCTGAAGGGGGCTGCTCTGACACTCCAATGTGCCCTCTAGTTGTACCATTAGGGAATCCATCTGTTCCCCAATGTGGGCCAACTTGGCCACTGACTCGGCACAAACCACTCTCATGCCCTCTAGCTCCTCTTTTTGTAACAAAATATCCTCTCGTACTGATGTGGCCTTCCCTTTAAAAACTAGAAGGTCGGCTCGAAGCTAATGACACCGTTGTGTGCGACCATCGTCTAATACCTCTGTATCTCCTAGTGCCTCATCAAAGGTGAATACATCTCCTGGCACCTCACCCATCTGCTGCGCGCTGCTACCAAACGAAGACTCGAACACTACCTCGGTCGTCACCTTAATGGATGGCACTATTGGGGTAAGCTCTACTCTCTCTACTAAGATGTCAACCAATATGGTCAAAGAAGTCTCCAACACAAGTGACCCCTGTGTCATACTAGGTGTATCCACATGCTCTGCATGATCCTGTGTGCCCTCATCCTCCAAGTGCGAGGTAGCCATTTTGATGGCTTACCCCTCCGTTATTCAGTCAAGTTGGAAAGAGGTATCCAGATTTTCCACCCGATCCTGAACCGTGCAACCAGTGGATCCATCATACGTGGGAAAAGGTGTCCTCCTAGTTGTACGTTGCAACTTTGAACTCTGTGTGCTAGACCCCCCACTGTTCCTTCCTTCTTCATCCTACCTGAGCTGGAAGTAATATCTGAAGGGCAAAGCCGCTCTGAAGTTTTCCCCCATGGACTGCCATTCGTGGAAATAATCTCCCAAGGGTATATGATCATGCAGCCTACCTTTCTCACTCGGTACTAGAGGTAAGAATGTAGGCATCGTGATCCTGGTTGGCCTACTGAAGGCTGGTGGGTGAGTGGCTGGTAAAGGGTGGTCACACTGTTGTGAAACCCCCAAAGTCTCCCCAACTAGGGATTCCTGATGGATGCTCTCATTCTTATTCTGTTGTTTGAGTCTTTCCAACATTCCCTTCTGTCCTTTGGCTAAATCATTTAGGGCCTTAAAAATGTTACCAAAGGTTGCTTCCCCTTTTCTCTTTGACTCCCCCATATTTTCCACCTCTACTGCCTTTGGTGGGTAAGATTCTACCTACCCTCTTTGTTCATAGAAAAATATCCCCACGGCTGAGCCAAGAAGGAAGCTCTGATACCACTGTAATATCTTGAATAGAAATAAACAGTAATATAAAGCACATAAACAAGAAACTACAACAACTAGAGAGGCATCACATGAACCAAACATAATATAGAGAACGTTTAGCCATTTTATTAAGTATTGAAAGATAAAATGAATACAAAGGTGATCAGAGTGATGGCACCTTCGCTTGCACTAGGCAAGCGTAGAAATACTCTCAGAATATATCATGAAATGGTTGCTCCCTCAATGACTGTGTAATCTCCAAGCTGCTGGTGTTGTTTCCGTGTTGCCGCTACTGCTGGAATGAACCAAATTTTTGGGGCTGCTTACCACCTTAGAAAATTGTGAAACTTTGGGAATGGCCTCTCCACCCAATACCCAAAAAAACCCAGAGAGCTTTCTGAAAATGGATGACCTCCGAAAATGACCTCCCTTGAGGTACCTTGTTGTCCCAATGATAAACGCTGGCCCTGAATGATCTGTTGCAAAGGATGGCCTCCAACTCTACCAAAATGATGGAATAGGGAAGGGTTGACCCCTTTCCAACTCTCTCGGGCCGAATCCCTTGATAAGCCCTCGATCTGGAATCTCCTCCTCTAAAGACTACGTCCTCACTCTCACTGACTGCGCTGCCTCTGCAAGTGAGTAATCCCAATTGTGGCTGCTCCAACTCTCTCTGATAAATCAAGGATAGAAATCCTCACCCGAGTAGGCACTCGAAGTCCCTCGGGGCTGAGGTTGGGATCTCCGCACGGAGACACCCAATGTGCTGAACAACACTTGCAGACTTTGCTCAAAAGCAAAAGCGTGCTCGATGTCAAAAGACAAATAACATAGATGCATAATCAGAATGAGAGAATGAGGAGCCTCTTCCCCTTTTTATGCTTTTAGAGCCTTGCTCTCACTCGGGCCCCACCAAACTGCGTTGTCCCTCTTGGCCCACGCTGTCCCTCTCTCACTGCGCTGTCATGGTCTCACGTTGCAACTTCGTCCTCCTGGGCCCCACGCTGCCAAATAATTATATGCTCAAGTGACTTTAGGGAATGTTTATTTCCTAATTGTAGGTTGCATGTCTCATCACCCACTTTATTAACTGAATTAAATTTATAAAAGAAAATCTGGCAAAAATTAATATTACCAATTAGTTGCTGTTAATTGGGAATATTACAGAAACCTACATGGAACAACCCCCTGGGTTTATTAAAAATGACTCTAGCCTTGTTTCTCACCTTAGGAAGTCTCTCTATGGTCTCAAACAAGCTCCTCGGGCTTGGTATGCCAAAATGGATAGATTTCTATTAGATAATGGCTTTTCTAGGTGTCATTCTAACAACATTGTCTACACCAAGAAAGTGGGTAAGTCCTTCACCATCCTTGTCCTTTATGTTGATGATCTTATCCTTACTAGTAGTGATCCCAACCATATAAACCATGTGAAGTCTAGCCTCAAAAATAAGTTTGAAATGACAGACTTAGGACACTTGCATTATTTCCTTGGTCTTCAAGTCTTGCTATCCAAAGGAGGTATTACCCTTTCTCAGTCCAAGTATGCCTGTGATATTCTACGCCACTTTCACATGGAAGACTGTAAGCCGGCCCCTTCTCCCTTTCAGTCTGGATTCAAGATTTCAGTCACTTGCACTACCCCTGAAGTTGATGCTACCTTATATCATCAACTTGTTGGTAAACTTTTGTATCTAACCCATACCCGTCCTGACCTTTCCTTTGTCGTTGGTCTTGTTGCTCGGTTTATGCACCAACCTCTTGAAAGTCACTGGAAAACAGCTAAAATAATACTTCGATATATTCGAAGTACAGTTCAGTTTGGGATTCATTACAGTTCAAGAGCATCTCCATCGTTGATTGGTTTCACTGATTCTGATTGGGCTGGTGACCCTGATGATAGAAAGTCTACTACAGGATATGTATTCACTCTTGGTTCAGGGCCCATTACTTGGTCTTGTAAGAAACAAAGTGCCACCTCTATTTATTTGGCAGAAGTAAAGTATCATGGTGCCGTTGAATCCAGCAAGGAAGCCATGTGGCTTCGTCAGATCCTGTCTGAATTTGGTCTTCATCAGAAACATCCAACTACACTTTGGTGTGATAATCAAAGTGTTATTCAGCTATGCAAAGATCCAATTTAGCATCAGCGTATGAAACACATTGAGCTTCATATACACTTCATCAGAAAGCTCATTCATGATCGTGTTCTTGAAGTACAATATTTTTCAACCAATGATCATGTTGTCGATATCTTTACAAAGGCTCTCACATAAGTGAAGTTTACCAAAATTCGATCCATGCTTAGAGTTCGGGAAAGTTATCATTAAGGGGGGATAGGCTCTAATGCTTCCTTCCTTCTCCTATTGTGTCACCTTTGTAAATCCTTCAATCCTATCCCAATTTGTTCTTGAGGGGGGATATTTCGACACATAGGAAATAGGCTTCTTTTGTGTCACCTTTGTAAATCCTTCAATCCTATACCAAGTTATTCTTAAGGGGGGATGTTAGGTATTTTGACACATAGATAATAGTTAAGTATAACTTGGTCTAGTGTAGGGTTAGGTAAAGTGTGTTTCTTTACTATATACATTTGTAGCTTATAATCTGACGGTCACAATTAGTATTGATCCGACGGTTCAATATCTCCTCAGTATTAATGACACTTGATCCAGTCGCACTCATGCCCATTTCATGGGAGAGGCTGGGGGATTAATGCAACAAAAAGTTAGTTTTTCTCAAGGGCTAGTCACCTGGAAGGCTTGGATGGCTCTTGGGGGTGTTGTTGCAGGTGTAGAAGGTTTTTTTGATGTGTTCTGTCGGTTCTACTTCCTTAACTGACCCAGAGGGAGTTGAATGATATCAGGGTAACTCTAAATCACATGTGTACCCCGGTTGGCCGGTTACTTGGGTAGATCTAGGAGGAGGGTGTTACAGAGTGGTATCAAAGCATGGTTCATCCCTCAAAATGGATGGGCAGTTTGTTGGTCATGCATTCATCTCAGTTGCATATATGATCCTTATGCTTGTGGTATATGTGATTTTTTCATATGCATGGTGTTGGTCATGGTTGTGGTGATGTCGCCATGTGAAGGTTGTTGGGGTTGTTGTGGAATGTGTCGTCATGAGTGCATGATTGGTTATGCAGTGTTTATGCATGAAAAATTCTTGTGTGTTGTCAAGTGTACATTAGTATGGCTGTTGTTGGCATGTGTGAGGTCATGGTATGTGATTGTTATGGTCGTGCATTGATGACTGGACTATAGTTGGAATGATGTTTATATGTTGTTCTATCTATATGCTACATATTTACATGTTGTCATGATTATGTTTATACATGTATTATGCTGATTGGTTGATCTTGCATGAGATATCCTTCCTGATTAATGCTAAGGTACATTGTTTTGTTTATGATTTGGTTTAGGTGGCATAAGATGCCTTGCGGGAAAGTGATCAAAGATGACTAGAAAGATGGTAGACTACAAATATTCTCCCTATGAATCAGATAAGCAACGTGGTGTTGGGCACTCTTCGGACTTGGCAGACACATTGAGGATTTTGAAGGAAGAAACAAGGAGTTGCAAAGCAGATAATGATAGAATCATACATGCTTAGGAGAAACAATTAGAGGTTAATGTAGTAATTATTTAGAATTTTTTAGAGTTGCAGAGACAAGGGCCACTCTAGATCAGCTATGGACAAGAGGATGTGACTAATGGGGCATCTGGCAATAGGTCTCATGGTGGTCATAGGTCTGAGAGAGATGACACCATCAGAGATGGAAGGTTCTTGGACACTCTATATAGGAGAGGTGATAAACATAAGTACTATTCTAGTTCTGGTTCTGACAGGTACTATGATCATCATCATTATCATCCTTACAGGAGGAGTGGTAGGGGGTACTTATCGGATGAGTTCAAGAAAGAAAATCCACCTACATTTGATGGAGAGATGGAGAAATCACAGGATGTAGAGGCATGGTTTCTTGGAATGAATAAGTTCTTTAGGTTACACGATTACTCCGAGAACACAAATGCCAAAATAACTACATTCAGTCTTAAAGGTAAAGTGATAATCTGATGGGAATATGTAAAGAGCGTCAAATATATTTACGAAGAGGAATTGACTTGGAGTGAATTCAAGAGATTATTTAGGAAGAAGTACCTCTTAGAGAGGTACTATGATGACAGGGAAAAAGAGTTCTATGAGCTAAAGATGGGATCTACGACTTATGAGGAGTACACTAGCAAATTTATGGATTTATTGAGGTATGTGCCTTACCTTAAGGAGGAGAAGGCCAAGATTCAAAAATTCATCGTGGGCTGCCGATAGCATTCAAAGACAGGATTGAGTTTGATGAGCATAGGTCATTGGAGGAGGCCATCCAGAAACTAAAGAATTGCTATGAGCAATCGAAGCGTAGATCAATGACTAAGCAGAATTGGAAGGGTAATGATAAGAATAAAGGGAAATGGGACAAGAAGCGAGAAAGACCTCAGGATACAGGTAACAAAGATAATGAAACACCTCACAAGAAGTTCAATGCATCTGACAAAGGGTAGTGATTTCAGTTTGAGGAGTAGAACAAGGGTGAAGGTTGGAAGCCTATACAGTGTTGGAATTGAGGCAAAGATCATCGTAGGAGAAATTTTCCACAACATCAGGGTGGTAGACCATAGATCTACAGTGCTAAGGAGGCACAAACAGTGGGAGATGTTGGACAAAGTATTCCTAGGATCTATGTAGCGCTGGATAAAAGGCATGCATATCAACAAGAGTCTATTATCGAGATGGATGGTAAGCCTTATGATCAAGTTGTTTTTAGTTTGATTGACCCTGGATCTAATTATAGTTATGTTAATACTGAGTTTGTGGATAAGTGTCGTTTGAATAAAGAAGCGCATGTAAAATATTGGTCAGTACAGTGGGCTACAAGTAACAAGAAGAGAGTTCGTCATTGTGCATTTGACTTGAATGGTATGCCTACATCAACACATTTTAATGTAATTCCGTTGGGATCATATAGTATGATTTTGGGTATGGATTGGCTATATCTTCACATGGACAAGGTAGATTATTATGAAAAGGCTATTGAGTGCCTGGATGACAATGGGGAACAAAGAGTCTTGTGGGATAAGAAGAATGCAACAACAATTAAGATGGTGACAACTATGCATGCCAAGCGTAGTCACATGAAAGGGTGTGTGTTATTTGCAGTGCAAATTTCTAGTGACAAAGGTAAGGAAGCTGATGATGTGGATGTGTTAAGTAGGTACCCAATTTTATAATAGTTTTAGGATGTATTTCTCGCAGATATTTCAGATTTGCCACCTCACATAGAAGTAGACTTTTCTATGAGTTGGTACCAGGGGCAGTGCCAACATCTAAGGCACCTTACAGGATGAGAACATTAGAGTTGGTAGAACTGAAGTTACAGTTAAAGGAAATGCTTGACAAGGGATATATTAGGACAAGTGTATCACCTTGGGGTGCACTGATATTGTTTGTGAAGAATAAGGATGGTAATCTTAGGATGTGCATCGATTATAGGAATTTGAACAAGGTGACCATCAAGAACAGGTATCCATTGCCAAGGATTGATGATTTGTTCAATCAATTGAAGGGAGAAGCAGTGTTCTCGAATATTGATCTGAGATCAGTGTATCATCAGGTACACATTAAAGAAAATGACATTCACAAGACAACTTTCCAGACCAGGTACATACACTATGATTTTGTTGTAGTTCGATTTGGTTTGACTAATGCTCCAACTACTTTTATGTGCTTAATGAATTGTGTGTTGTGTTCTTATTTGGACAAGTTTGTTATGTGTTCAATGATGATATATTGGTATATTCTAAAAATGAGGAAGAGCATGCCAAACATTTAGCATCAATGTTGAGATTGTTGAGAGAGAATCAGTTGTATGTTAAGCTTAACAAATGCATTTTATTTCATATAGAGGTACATTACTTGGGACACATGGTTTCCAAGGAAGGCATGGCAGTGGATCCAGAAAAGACAAGGGCTATCATGGAGTGGGCAACTCCTAAGAATGCGGATGAGGTAAGGTCCCTCATGTGGTTAGCAGGTTATTATAGGAGGCTCATCAGGAACTTCTCATGGATTTCTTATCTTATCACATCATTACAGAGGAAAGGTAATAAGTTTGAATAGACAGAGGAATGTGCAACCGGTTTTGAGTAGTTAAAGAAGTTGTTGACACATGCTCCAGTGTTAAATATCACAGATCTGGAAAAATATTTTTTGGTATGTTCAGATGCTTGCAAGAGAGGGATTGGTTGAGTCCTTATGCAAGAAGGACATGTGTTATGTTATGAGTCACAGAAACTAAATGAGAACGAGTAGAACTATCTGACACATTATCTTGAGTTGGCAATTATCCTTCATGCATTAAAGATGTGGAGGCACTATCTTCTGGGCAGGCAATTTTTATTTATGAGTGATCACAGTGGATTGTGGTATCTATTTGACCAACCAAATTTGAATGCTAGGCAAGCTAGATGGTTGGCCATGATCAGTGAGTTTGAATTTCAGATCAAGTACATTAAAGGTAAAGAGAACATGGTTGCAGATGCTCTTAGCAGTTAAATACAGGGAATCATATATCAACTATGAGTTCCAATGGGACTGATATATAGGATAGGATATTGCAAGCAGGTCAACAGGATGTCAAGTATATGGAGCTTGAGCACAAATTGCAGTAGAGGACAGATACAAGTACCGGTAGTGGTACATGTACAAGTACATGTAGTGATATAGGTGCAGCTGCATAGGACATGGACTATAATCTCACAAGAGATGGATTGATCAAGTTTAGAGACATGATGTATGTGTCAGACAATAGTGAACTCAAGAAGGTGATATTGAGAGAGTTTTCTATGAAACCATATTCAGGTCACCTAGGCTATCATAAGATGCTGACAATAGTAAATATGTTTTACTATTGGACGAATTTGAAGAGAGACGTAGCAGAGCTTGTGGCTAGGTGATTGGATTGTCAAAAGGTAAAAGCAGAGTGTAAGCATTCATGTGGACTACTACAACCGATTCTGATTCCAGAATGGAAATGGGAGGTCATTTCTATGGAATTTATCACAGTTTTATCGAGCACATCTAGACAACATGATTCCATCATGGTTGTGGTGGATAGATTGACGAAGGTAGCGCACTTCATTCCAATGAAGTCTACATACTCAACGAATGATACAACACAGGTCTTCATTAGGGATGTGATCAAATTTCATGGTGTTCCACAAAAGATTGTGTCAGACAGGGGTGCGATGTTCACTTCCAAGTTTTGGAAGGAATTGTTAGCAGGTTTGGGCATAAAGTTGGCCTTCAGTACAACTTATCACCCACAGACATATGGACAGACGGAGAGGGTCAATAGAATATTGGAGGATATGTTGAGGATGTATGTGATGCATCAACAATGAAAGTGGGAAGAGTATCTTCCATTGGTATATTTTGCTTACAAAAATGGGTATCAAGAATCTTTGAGGATGAGTCCATTTGAGGCATTGTATGCGTGGATTTTCAATACTCCCATCAATTGGGGTGATCCAATTAAGAGGGTGTTGATTGGACCAGGCATGTTGACAGAAATGGAATAAGAAATGCAGGTAATCAAGAGGAATATGAAAGCAACACATGATAGACAGAAAATATATGCATATCAGAATAGGTTGTTTAAGGAGTTTCAGGTTGGGGAACAAATTTACTTGTGCATCAATCCCAAGAAGAGCTGCTTGCGGATTGGATCATGTACCAAGTTGACACCTCAGTTTTGTGGTCCTTTTAAGATTCTTGAAAGGATTGGACCAGTAGTCTATCGACTTGCACTACCTACAACAATGAATTCCATGATGTTTTCCATGTGTCATTAGTTAAGAAATATGTTAAAGATGTTGATTATGTGATTGTCTCGTCTATTGAAAAGTGTAACTAGGTCGGTTTTCATATTGACTATGTAATTATGTATTTTATGTAAAGAAGAAGACAAAGATAATAAAATGTATATTTGTTGTAATTTCTTCATGGGTTTCATGAGCAATATTTTATCTTAGGTTAATAGACTTCTTCTTGATTTCTATTTAGGGTTTTTCTTCTGTTTATAAATGTATTTAGTGTCATGTATATGAAGAACCTAGTCGTCATTGAATGCTCCAAGACCTTGTCCCAAAAGCTGTGGAAGAATGGATTGAAATAGTTCTTATATCAACGCTAGAAATAAACGATAAAGTCGGCCTTCATAGTCACAGTCAAGTCGGCCTACAAGATAATGGATGGTTGACCTAAAGACAGGAAGACTGCCAGTATATATACATAGTCTCTGCGATCTGTTACACACTAGTTTCTACATATATCTCTGAGGCAAAAGAGAGAAATGTTTGGAGAAGATTGCAGATTGCTTTGTGGTTTAAAAGAGGAAATACAATGCGGGTTTAAAGAGGTCAACAAGTGTGGATTTCTCTGTGAAGAAATGCAGTAAAGAAGTGTGGTCCTCTTGGCAGAAAGACAATATTAAAGTTCAAGAATAAAATGGGTTTTTATTCAGGGTAGAACAATGATTGTATGTGGATTGTTTTATGCCAGCAAGTGCGGGTTTCTAAGATAAGATAATAGTGCGTACTGTTCTATACCAGCAAGTGTGGATTTATGAGATAAGATCACAGTGTGGACATTTATGCGTTCTCAGGAAGTATACAACTTTGAGTGCAGATATGTCTATCAGATAAAGTCTAGTTTAAATATGAAGTTCAAGTAGCATTGAAGTATATCAACATGAAGATCTATTTGAAGTAATGCGAATGGATCTGAGCTACGGTGAAGTCTGATATAAATGAAAATCACTATGATGTCTATGGTGCAGATCACTATGATGTGTGTTGCTGAAGAGATTCAAGCAAACACACTTATATGTACCTACAATCTATGATGGAATCAGGTCTATAATATGAAGGCTTTAGATGGATGTGAAAGTTAAGGATCATTGTTGGAGAAGAAAAGAGAGGAAGGTAAATCTATGATTTACCTTCTCTCTCATAATTCATAGAATAAAGGTAAGTGCGAGATAATGAAGAAAAAGGACTAGCAGCAACATCAAGGTCTTGGATACAATCATAGGTCAAGGGTCTAAGTCTGGGTCACGATACTTGTCATTTGAAGATATATAAGAAGGATTTATCATGGGTTTTCCTCTCCAAGAGGGAGAGGTTTTTCCTTGGCTCTAGGATCCTAATTTGTGTGTCACGTGTAATTTGATAATTGACTTGATGAAAGATTAAATAATATATAAAGAAGTGTTACACAAGAATTGGTACGACGACATAATTGTGTATCTTTAGACCTCCACATTTCGGTCCGAGTTGACTAAAGATGCCCGACGTCGGATTCGGCATCAGTCTTAACCCTACCGCATCGTAGGAGATACCTTATACCGCGTTGGAGTAGATTCGGTGCTTCGTCGGTGCCTAACCTTGGAAGAGGCTGAAAGGGTCCTAAATGACTGCCACAGTGGCGGTCATATGTCCGGATATGCCACTTCCCAGAAAATTCTACGAGCAGGTTACTTCTGGCCGTCAATATTCAAAGACTGTATCGTCGCAGTCCGTAAATGTCATGCGTGCCAGGTCTTTCAGCGCAAGATGTGCGTGCCGCCTCTCCCTTTGCATCTTGTTATTACCGTCAGCCCTTTTGCGAAATGGGGCGTAGATTTTATGACGTGTAACCCTCATTCGGCCGGGGGGCATGCGTATATAATCGTCGCCGTAGACTACTTTACGAAGTGGGCCGAAGCGATGCCTACACTAGCTGCCGACGGTAAGACAGTTGCCCAATTCATCTTCAACCACATCATTGCACGTTTCGGGGTCCCTCAGGCCATCGTTACCGACCATGGTACTCATTTCCGAGATTATATGATGGCTGAGCTGACTTCAAGATTGGGTTTACGCCACGATAGCTCAACACCATATTACCCTCAGGCAAATGGCCAGGTTGAGGCTGTGAACAAGGTTCTGGTCACTATGTTTCAACGAACAGTTGGTATTCATAAATCCAATTGGCACCTCCAACTGTTCTCAGCTCTATGGGCCTACCGGACGTCTGCAAAGAGTGCAACTGGATTCACACCATTTCAATTGGTGTATGGTCTGGAAGCAACTCTTTCGGTTGAATTCGAGATTCCTTCTTTGAAATTAGCTGTGGAACTTCTACCCGACACTTCTGCTGAGGAAGAGTGTCTTTAGTATCTGGAACGGTTAGATGAAACCCGCCGTTTGGCTGCTTTAGTCATTGAAGCACAAAAGAAGCGGGTCAAAGCTCACTTTGATCAATCAGTTTCTCCACGTTCCTTTGTCGAAGGGGACCTCGTCCTCTTATACGATCAAGCGCATGACAAGCTTGGGGCCGGCAAGTTCCAACCTATGTGGCATGGGCCCTACATAGTAAAACGCGTTTTGAAGAATGGGGCTTATGAGCTTATAGATTATGAAGGAGTTCCGCTGGCGCAGCCCAGAAATGGGCTGTACCTGAAAAAATACTACGCTTGAAGTGATTTTTGGTGTGGTGTGTGTACATAGGTGTGTTATTTCATTTGTGTGCATGTGTGGTGTGGTGTGCATTGTAAACATCTTTCTGCTGACCGGGTCTTCCTGATTGTGCAGATGTCCATCAATCCGTTTTTTGGTTTCGCGGATGGTGCCTCCCGCAGTACCAGGAATCTGTCTTCGGCAGCCTGGGTAATCTACGATCCTGCTGGTGAGTTAGTCAACCTGCAAGGTGTGTGTCTGGGATGTACTACAAATAACATCGCGGAATATAGTGTTGTGTTAGAATTATTAACCGAGGCTGTAAACCTTGGTATCCGTGAATTACTTGTGTATCTAGACTCACAACTTGTAGTATTACAGCTCAACGGGCATTATTCAGTCAGAAATCCATCTATTTTACGGCTGTATTTGCGTATTCATTTACTGGAAAGAAACTTTGACTATATTACATATCAACATATACCCAGACATATGAATACATTAACGGATGCAGTAGCTAATTTGTTTTTAGATAGACATTTGCGCAATTTATAAACAAAACATCGTCACATGTGAAGAGATCCATCCAGAAATAGGTATGTATATATATATATCGAAATGTTTACATAGTGTGCATTACATAAATAAAAAATATACATGTTCGTCTTAATACATCTGGAGACGACATGTCTCTCAAAAAATATGCATGAAATAAAGCCCTAGGTGTCTAATCTGCATGGTGCTCATGATAACAAGCCACAACACACACTAAGCGTCTCAGAAGACGGTGGAGGCGACTAGGCACTCCCACCATATGTCTCTGGTATGCTAGTGGAACATCTGCCAGTCGGGCGTAGTCTGGAATCCCCCGGGCGATCCCCTTGAGGTTCTGGACCAACTCTCCTCCCTCGGCACCCTCCGCCTGAGGGTCAGCTATGGGATGAGTTCTCCGTGAAATGGGAGACATACCGGCTGGTCTCTCTGGGTCGACATCTGCATATGCATATAACTGCTGTCGGAACGGACATGTATTAACAAAAAAAGTCATAAAACACAAAAATCAAAAAGACGATCTTACCCAACTTCTCGTCCCAGTCATCTCCCTCCGGGAGTGGAAGATCTGGATCACCGGTGAAATCGGTCCTTCCATATGGCCAGTCTTCGACTACGATCAACTGACGCCGTAGGCACCCAAAAAACTCCGGCCTCCAGGACATCTGTTGGCCTCCTCCTGCTTTGGGCATCAGTGCTACCCAACGAGCCATTCTCGGCTCTCGTGGTATCGGCTCAGCTACTATGGCCCCTTGGCCCTAGAAGATTGGTAGTCGTTCTAGAATGAACGATACCAGGATAGAACCGTAGCCAAACTGCTTCAGTTTGGCCTACTTTCACTTCGTGAGCTGTCTCTTCATGTTGACTGTCACCACTGTAGCCCAGTCAAATAATGTAGGACTCATACACTCTGAGGCTAGTATGAGTTGGGCCTTGGTCGCCTCATGTGGAGCTTGCGATCCTGCAGCTCGTGTAATGGTGTGTAGCACTACTCTGAGTGCTAGATCCTCGATAGTGTGAATGTCTACCTTTCCGCTTCCTGATCCGGTTCGTGCCCTTGGGCACACCCTCGCCATTACCTGCTCCATCTTTTCACTAGATGGTCTGCTCCCTGTCAATATGGGCACTGGACCTCTGCGCGACAGTCTGGTTATGAAGTATACGTCAGAAACCTCCAGTTCTAATACTTGATCCCGCAGCTTGAACACTTGTTCATTTTCATCCCAAATACTGATCAGGTATTGTAGGAGCTCAGGTTGAGCTCGTAAGCAAGGTGTCAGGAAGAACTTTTTAAGCCCACAGTTCTTGAGAGCATTCATACAAGTTTCGTTCTCCATGGCTAGTTCGTCCTCTTCCCCATGCTCCCTCTCTTTCCATTCGATCACCATTGTACTCGGTTGCCTGCATCAACATGGTCAAAAACCCTTGATTAGATCTCTGTTATTCTTGGAAATCCATTTAAATCACTAGTTATTTGGAATTTTGAAATTGAAACTGTGCTGCGCCATTGGCACAGGCTCTTTGTATACAAAAGGCCATTGGCGTGGGTCCGTGCCCGATACTCGCGCCAATGGGCGGAGCCCTAAAATTACAAAAATCTTCCACAGAAATCTAATGAGAAATGGAAAAATATGAAAAAATGGATTAAAATGGAATACAGGGAAGCGCCTCTTACCTAGAATGAATGGGAATCTGAATGGTAGCTCGGATCTGTCGCAATCGCCATCAAAATATTTGCAAAAAATGGACCACTGCTGCTCTCCAAATGAGGTAAATAGTAAAAGTAATTTTGTTTTTACCATTTGGGACTATTTATAACTTTCTGAAATCTAAAATAGGTTTTAAAAGGAAATTTCATTAATATTTTGATGTATTTTGTCAAAAATGGATTTTACACTTGCCTCTGTGTGCAGCGACAGGTTTTTACGCGACTTCAACGGTGAAACGAGTTGTATTTTATACTTTTTTGGACTCAGTAAAAACATGAAAAAGTCATTTTGGAGTCATCTTTCAGCTCTTTTTTGACTCTCTAAACATGAAAAGATTGCCGAGGCCCTTGTCGTTTCAATCTTGTTAAAGTGGCCGTGAAACGACATCTACCCAGTATACGTTTACCCCTTTTTCTGGCTGGGATGGATTATTTACGAAAAAGGAATACCCTAGCCTATCGCAACTAGGAGGTTTTCTCAGACATAGTTTTCTACCTTTTCGGATCTGAAGAACTATGTACGAAAAGGGACCGTTGGAGTTTACTTTTCAGCTGTCTTTTCAAACTCTCTAAATATGAAAAGACGTCTAGTTCTTCCTTTGTCAGACTCGTTAAAACCTGATGACATCGGATTCAGTCGTGGTGACGTTATTTGAGCCGCTCCTTCCTAGGGCTTGTTAAATGTATTAGGATGGATTCATCTGAAGGACGGAATTATGTTACAAGCATATGCTATCCCCCTCAAGCTTGTTATCAAAAATAATTGGGGTACTCACCAGAAATGGTGGGGAAAAATGGAACCAGCATAATTGTCGTGTCGACAGTATGTCGCTCTTGAACATGGCACTTGTCTGCATTCGTGTCAGGTTGGGGACATCTCATCTCGTTTTCACTTACCTCCATGGGTTTGGGTAATCCCTTTTAACCTCTCACCTGCTCTTTGCCTCGTCACTATGACCTATGATCTTTTGATGTCAAATACTGCCAAGTCCACTGTCATGTCATTCATATATTCAAGAGAAGTTGACCTCTGCAAAGTACCAACCTTACTCTGATTCTCATCTGATCGTGATTCACAAAAACACTATGTTCCTTTGTTTCGCGTCGATGATGTGGGAAACATTATGGCCCACCTTCGATCAAGGTCACTTCCTGTCAACCTCAGCTCATTATCTAGGAAGCTGATCTAGAGACTCCTTTCTAGTGCCTTAGAGCCTGCATGCCTCAATGGCAGGTTCTTCGCATTCGACGTGAGGTTTTCATCATTGGCCTCCGATCGAGTGATTCTACGGGTGTTCGATGCCAGCTCATTGATTCACATGCCATAGATTTTACCTGTAGTACCTTGAGGGCCATTGTAATTATTGGTGGTACCCCTTGCGTCTGTTAACAGCTGTCATCATTAGCTGGGAATCAGACGATGTTCCTGCATGTTTGACTTCAGCTCACTTATTTGCATGCTTGAACTTGTACTGTGTTCAGATTGAAATGAAGCGCAAGACCCTGGATTGTGTCTGTTGTAATCTAGGCTGCGAGTTTGTGGATTATTATGATTATTTAGATGACTCACTTACTGGATGGTTGCGACCATACCTGAGTCTATTTATCGATCCTCACTGGATGGCTGCGTCCATGCCTCGGATCTGGATTATTGTATACTCTGTTATGGATGGTTGCACCCATACCACATATATATCATGTATTTGAGACATCAGTTGTACTTCTTCACGAGGGTTTTCCGACGGCGGAGTTTTCAGTTGGACACGTTCTCGTAAAGCATTTCACCCCTCTCTCTCGTTTGGGCCTCATAATTTAGGGGGCATCTGTTACACAGCAATTTGTCACCGTCCCTACCATTCCCCGTCTCACACATTGGAGGGCTTATTTTGTGACCTTTGAGCAGTAATATAACTTGAAAATACTTTCATGGCATTCCCCTGAACATGTACTTTCATCCCCCTGAAGACATCTCCTGCTGAAAAACCCTAAAAACACCCCTTTTTGCATTGGCGCGGGAAGCCAGTTCAGTACCCACGCCAATGGGGAAAATCCTTCAAAGAGGTCGTGCCAATTGGCGCTCTGTCCCAGAGTCGCACTCGCACCAACCAATTTAAGGAGTGTTTTTTAAAAATAAATGGCGGAAGTTTCGTCCTAACTAATCCAGGAATTGATATCTATCTTGAGTTGGGAGGTTTGGCTATGGATTTCCATAGAGAGGAAGTGGTTTTCCACCTCTCATGGAAGCTTCCTTAATGATAGGGCCAATCCCATGATTATAGGGATCCCAACTCCCCTTCCTCCATCTATAAAGCTTGCCCATCTCCATGGAAAGCTAGTCTTCAAGTTCCCAAATTCCTAAGAGCCTTATGCTGCAAGAGCCTCCATAACTCCCTTAAGGCCAAATCCAAGCAAGGAGACTATTGTCAAGATCCGAAGAGAGAGGTTTGTCCCATCCTTGACAGGCTTTTCGAGACGTGTTCTGCTGGCGACCCTCCGAAGGAGAATTCAACGTCAAAACTATGGTTGTATTCTTCCTTTGATTGATTAATAATAAACGACTATCGGTTATGGTTCCACTCTTGTTGTTGTTTATAATGATGAGTTATGTCCTTTCTGACTGACATATAGTTGCATCTACTGGGTTTTACGCTTGCGTTTGTTTTGTTTCTCGCATGTGCAGGTGTCCATCACGGAGATCGTGGGGCTCGTGATCTGCCAGGGCTAAGGAACGGGAGCGCTACCTCTTCTACAAGCAACAACGTTGGATTCCAGGTAAGCCTTCATCGCTAGTTGGTTTATTTGCAATTAGGAACCTGCACTATAGCGTGAGCGATTGTTGCTAGACCCGGTCTGGGCTAGTAGGGATCGCCTCTGTCCGTAGAGGGGATTTACCTCCACAACAAGAAGAGAAGACATAAGTAATCCAAGTAAGCTCACAAGTAATTATCAAGAAGAGAATTTGAATTAATCTCAAGCCCTCCAAATTCTCAACATGGTATCAGAGCTAAGGTGCTAAATGCAAAGGGCTATTAGACAAGAAGACACTCAAGGATCAAAATTCAGTTCTCTAGAAAGCATCAAAGCAAAAGTCAAAGTCTACATTGAAAATTCAAATCAGTTTACAAGGAAATCCTCAGGCCATCTCAAGAAGACTTTCAACTTTTTCAAAGAATCCACACATCGAGGAGGTAATATTTGACATCAAAGATTCTTGAAATTGTTGGAAGACAAATCATTAAGCACCACCCAACACTACTGAATACATATTCATTATGAAGTATTCCTTGATCATCAAGGATCCAACATCACCTACTTTGAAATTAGTTTAAGAGGGAGTTCTTGCCATCATCTTCAACAAGAAAGTTGATAGAAGAAGAAAATAATCTACTCAAGTAAGTATCTTTATGACCTCATATGAATCTATCAAAATGTCTTCTTTACAAAGAAAGCAACAAACTGGTTATGGTTTCAAACTTTCCTAAGAAAACAAGGAAAATGAAGTCATGCCAAATATATGGAGCTATTCTCTGTGAGTACTGCAAGAGAAAAAATCTCTCTGAGATCAACTGTAGGAATTAGGCGAAGAAATGTATGACACTGAGATGACTACAGTGGTGTTGAATGCTCTGCCAGATGAATGGGGAAAATTTACTTCAAGTTTATACAGGAAGAAGGAAGCCACACCATTCCATGATTTAGGGTATCTATGTAAAATAGAGGAAACAAGATTGAAAGCCAAAGGTGTTACAGGATCAAGTGAAGGGAATCAAGCCTTGGCAGCCATGTCAAGGAAGAAAGGAAGATTCTGTAAGTTTGGTCCTCAGAATAGTATGGAAAAAGCATGATGCTTTGGATGCGATGAACTTGGGCATTATAAAATTGATTGTCCTAAATCTGAAAAGGACAAGAGAAATAGGGAAGAAGTCCATATCTCATAAATGAGAGAAGAACCCGATGCAAAGAAATCTAAGAAAGAAGAAGCGAGGAATCTCCACTATGATTAAGATCATCTTATCCTTTAAGTGATTTCTGTTGGTTGTATGATAGGAAGCAGTGTAGCATCCTGATCAAAGCATGGAAGAAGTTCTTGGTAAAATAGCTCCTTGAAAACATCTCTGATAACATTAGTGATGAAAGGCAGTCATCAAGATCAAGGGTCATCATGGAAATAGAATTTTGGGATGTGATGATATATTGATGAAGCAGGCCAAGAGAATGAAGCTCTTCATTGTAGCAAAACTGTTGAAGGATGAATTAAATGAAAAATGTATGAGGCATGTATATATTTATATACTGACAATGGATGCTGTGAAGTCATGCCATATGGTTGCAGGTAATAGAATTCTATATTTAGAAGTATGATCTATGGAGGAGGATCTCTCGGTGCACTGTCAGATGAAATCAACATAATATATCCTCATGCGGATTATGAGGTGGTTAATGAACAAGGAACTGTATATTAAAATTTCCTAGGAATGAAGAATGTGTAGAAAGGTAGAGATCACGAAATGCAACCATGTCAAGAGGCAGTAATCATACGAAAACCAAGAAGATATGACTAGGAGATCTCCTGGGAGGATATGTAGACTCTGACAGAAGTCTGGTAAAGAAGAAGACCCTTGAAAAAAAATATCATTAGGAGATGTGTCAATCTAAATAAAGGATGTCGATGCCTACAGGAAGATGTCATGGTGAAAGATCATCACTGAGATAACTTTTGTTTTAAAAGTTCATATGTATTTGTTTATCTGAATGAATTTGTGTAGGCCTACTAATCATGAGAAATGTTCTATTATCCTTGGAGATGATTCGAAGGAAAACAACATGGAATAACGGTGAACCAGATGAGAAATACATATGAATTACTTTCTGGTAGATGACATGACTCATGAATGAAAGTTATGGATGATATGTGCCCTATGGAGCTAAAGTTGAAGATTCCTCAATATCGAAATCCATGACATCGAGGGGAGGAATTCTTCATGAGCAAATGCGTGTCTCACCATTGTTGCTGCAGGTCCCTGATTGAGAGGGATCATGGTGATCAGTTTATTACTTGGAAGAAATTGGGTAATTCCTAAGAATGAGCTTATGTATGTTCCTTATACAGGAATGATTACATTCCCTTGTGGAATAGGTCCTCCCTGGCTGAGAGGGAGAGATATACACATCATTCTGGTCTTCACTTGGGAAGACAAAATGGAGGATTGGGTAATCATATGGCATTCAATACTCTTTGAGAATGTGCTAGGGAATTCAAGATAAGAGTAGTCGGGGACAGATATTCTTTGAGGGCTGGCTACCCAAGAGAAGTATATTCTAAGAAAGTCATACTTTGGGAACACTCGGATGGAGTATGTACCTTGGAGAGACAATGACTATGGTGTCTATAATTCATGTGTCTCGCCAACATTGTCGCCCATTGTCTTGTTGAGAGATGGGGTTATTAGTCAAGGCCTTCCACTAGGACAATGCTGGTTGATATGATGCTATACAAATGCGATTACTAATCCAATTATTCTTATGAGATTCTTCAGTTTGAAAGTAACCATGTACCTGTATGAATACATCCCTAGTTAAGAGGGAGTGTTGAAAAGTGTAACTAGGTCGGTCTTCATATTGACTATGTAATTATGTTTTTTATGTAAAGAAGAAGACAAAGATAATAAAATGTATATTTGTTGTACTTACTTCATGGGTTTCATGAGCAAGATTTTATTTTAGGTTAATAGACTTCTTATAGATTTCTATTTAGGGTTTGTCTTCTGTTTATAAATGTATTTAGTGTCATGTATATGAAGAACCTAGTCGTCGTTGAATGCTCCAAGACCTTGTCCTAAAAGTTGTGGAAGAATGGATTGAAATAGTTCTTATATCAACGCTGGAAATAAATGATAAAGTCAGCCTTCACACTCACGGTCAAGTCGGCCTACAATCTAATGGATGGTCGGCCTAAAGACAAGAAGACTGCCACTATATATACACAGTCTCTGCGATCTATTACACACTAAGTTTCTATGGATATATCTGAGGTAGAAGAGCAGAATTTCTGGAGCAGATTGTGGATTCCTCTGTGGTTTAAAAGAGGAAATACAGTGCGAGTTTAAAAATATCAACAAGTGCGGATTTCTCTGTGAAGAAATGTAGTAAAGAAGTGAGGTCCTCTCGACGAAAAGACAATATTAAAGTTCAAGAATAAAATGCAATTTTTCTTTAGTGTATAACAATGATTGCATGCAGACTGTTCTACGCCAGCAAGTGCGGATTTATGAGATAAGATAACAGTGTGGATTTTTTTTATACCAACAAGTGTGGATTTCTGAGATAAGATCACAGTGTGGACATTTCTGCGTTCTCAAGAAGTATACAACTTCGACTGCGGATATGTCTGTCAGATAAATTCTGGTTTAAATATGAAGTTCAGGTAGAGTTGAAGTCTACATGAAGATCTATTTGAAGTAATGTGGATGAATCTGAGTTATGGTGAAGTTTGATATAAATATGAAACACTATGATCTCTATGGTGCGAATCACTATGATGTATGTTGTTGAAGAGATTCAAGAAAACACACTTATATGTACCTATAATCTATGACGGAATCAGGTTTATAATATGAAGGCCTTAGATGGATGTGAAATTTAAGGATCATTGCTGGATAAGAAAGGAGAGGAAGGTAAATCTATAATTCATAGAAGAAAGGTTAGTGCAGGATAATGAAGAAAAATAAGTACCGGTAGCAGCATCAAGGTCTTGGAGACATTCATAGGTCAAGGGTCTAAGTTTGGGTCATGGTACTTTTCATTTGAAGATCTATAAGAAGGATTTTTTGTGGGTTTTCCTCTCCAAGAGGGAGAGATTTTGCCCTGGCTCTAGGAGCCTAATTTGTGTGTCACGTGTATTTTGATAATTGACTTGATGAAATATTAAATAAGATAAATAAGAGAAGACATAAGTAATCCAAGTAAGCTCACACGTAATTATCAAGAAGAGAATTTCAATTAATCTCCAGCCCTCCAAATTCTCAACATGGTCTATATTGCAGGTGGATCCAGAAGGAGAATTCCAGCCAGAACCTCAGTTCATTTTGCAAAGAAATATGCTCATGCTCCGGATCCGAGCAGTCAAGTAGGTTAAAGTGCAATGGAAGCACTTTGGGATTGATGAAGCTACATGAGAGATGGAGGATCAAATGCAGGCTATGTATCATTCCTTATTAGTTGGCTGAGCGAATGTTTTGTCATGTGTTTTGGTATATGTCTTTGGTATATGCTTGGTATGATGTTTTTGTATATGTACATATGCATATGGATTTAAATACCACCATGAGCTATGTTATAAAGCTCCAATAAGCGGTATGGGTGTCATGTCATTATGATGTTATGTTTGTCATGTTGGTTTACTTCTCAGCAGGTTAATCATTGTAAATACTGCAACAAGTTAAGTTTTAAAGCTCCATGAGCAATATGTTTTGCTGACAACAACCTTGTTGGTTGTAGGTGTCGTTGAACATCGAGGATGGTGTTCCCCCAAGGGGGAGGGTTCTGTAACAACCCTGTTGAAAATTCCATGTAATAAAAGTTAATAAAGGAAAAATAATAACCATGCTCATGGGACACGTATTCCAAGCTGGATGTTGGGAAAAACATCCTAGTGTGGGTGTTCATATGGTTTATTATGGCTATGGAAATTGGAAAAGGAAATGACTAAAGATTTGGAAAGACAAAGTGGCATTTAATGGAAGTTATCTATGAAAATAATGGAAATTTGGAGAAAATGAAGGTGAAAAGTCACAGGTTGCATGTGAGGAGGAAAATGAAGGAAAATAATGGAAAAATGAAGAAATTAGAGGCCTCAATAATAAAAAGGCTTATGAGGATAAGTTCACAATTTTTTGGTCAGTTTAGTTTTGGAGCTCTGATTCTACTCTCTCTCTCATACTCTTGGACACTTAGAGTTTCTTGGAGCTCTCTTGGAGGAGTGTGGTGCACTTGGAATTTTGGAGCAAGAAGGCAAAGGAAGAGAAGAAAAGTGCAAGAGGACATCAGGATCAATAACTACAACGAGTTTTTCTTGAAGGTACCGAGTTGCATGTATAATTTCCTCACTAGTTTTGGCATGCATGGCATATGCATGTGGTTATTGTTTATGATCTGTCATTGGCATGGAGGATTTCTTG
The DNA here is from genome assembly GCA_034641835.2 of Pinus albicaulis. Lineage (NCBI taxonomy): Eukaryota > Viridiplantae > Streptophyta > Pinopsida > Pinales > Pinaceae > Pinus > Pinus albicaulis. Next base: position 39,043 of record JAXQQM020058236.1, on the reverse strand, counting down.
GATTGACAGTGACTTTGCCTAGCCTTGACATTTCCTGGATAGCCATGGTGTTATGGGTTTTACTTTTGTTTTCTGGTTGGTTTTCTTGTACCTTTCGTTGTGGGTTGAATTATTAGTTCTTGGAAGCCTTCATTGGGCAATCGTTGTGGAAGCCCTGTAACAACTTGGGTTGAGTTACTAGTCCTAGAAGCCTTGGTTGGAAAAATGCTTTGGAAGCCCTTGGTTGGTTGAGTTACTAGTCCTATAACCCCTGGTTGGACAAATGCTCTAGAAGCCTGACGACAGTTATGGGTTGAGTTACTAGTCCTGGAAGCCCTGGTTGGAACAAACGCTCTAGAGCCCTAGACAACTTGGGTAGAGACCAATCTGGTGATGGTTAGTGATGTCTGACTGTGAGGTGGAATCATTGTTTGAGGGTTGAGGTGGTTTGGCCTCTGGAAGCCCTGGTTCAGTTTTGTTGGATGTGTTCCATGAGATCCCACTTCCATGCTTGGAATATGGCGTGGGGTTGACTAGTTGAAAGAGTGATCTAGTTCAGCCATGTCTATGGTCGCGTAGTATGTGAAATTCCCAGACTTGGTTGCATTTTTCTTATGGAAATAAGAGCTTTTTTCCTCTTGTGTTGATGGGTAAATATGCTTTTTATTATGTGGCTTATATGGTTGTTCCATGGTTGTCATTTATGTTGTTTATATGTTGGTTATGAATGTGTTCTACGACAGTGATGGTGTATGGCTCTCATCATGTTTTGATTTGTGAACGAATGAACAATAAATATATGACCTAGTAGATGATAATGCAAATACTGTGATGAGGCAACAATGCTTCTTAGCGATTCTCAGATAAGTATGAGACCCCTATGTTCAACTATGTTTTTTATACCTGTAGATTACACATTTGTGACATGTTTGATGAAATGTGTGTAATGGCTAGTAGGGGTCCAATCAATTCCTTGTTCAAGTAAGTGCATTTGTATCATTATTCTGCTATTATATTTCATTCTTGGAAGTGTCATGGAGTTATGGGCAGTGACCTGATTCATGGGCCTGAAAAAGTGGCACAAAATTCGGAGTCATAGGCACAAAACTACATGGGAAAGTCCTTAGTCGCACACATACCCATGTTGTGGGAGAGATTGGAGGGTCACAGTCACACTCATGCCCATGTCATGGGAGCGACTAGGGGATTAATGCAACAAAAAGTTAGTTTGTCTCAGGGGTTAGTCACCTAGAAGGTTTGGATGGCTCTTGGGGGTGTTTTAGCAGGTGTAGAAGGTCTATGTTGTTATGTTCCATCAATTCCACTTCCTTAACTGACACATAGGGAGTTGAACCATATCATAGTAACTCTTCGTCGCATGTTTACCTCGGTTGGTCGGTTACTTGGGTAGATATGGGAGGAGGGTGTTACACACTCCCTCTCTCTCTCCACGTTTCTCTCTTTATGTCTGTATTCTTCCTTCCCTCTATCTCCCCCTCCAACTTCACCTCTCTCTCCACCTTTCTCTCTTTATGTATTTATTCTTCCTTCCCTTTGTCTCCCCCTCCAACTCCACCTCTCTCTCCCTCCCTCTCCCTCCCTCTCTCCCTCCCTCTCTCCTTCTCTCTCTCTTCCTTTCTCTCTCTCCTTCATATGATTTTTAAAAGTAATCTAAACTATAGGACCTTACATATGATGTTACCTCTTGTAAAAACTCTACTTTCTCTCCCTCCCTCTCTCCTTCTTTCTCTCAAGTCCTCTCTCTCTTCCTTTCTCTCCTTCAAATACTTTTTAAAATTAATCTAAACTGTAAGACCTTACATATTCGTTTACCTCTTGAAAAATCTTTACACTCTATCTATGATTGATAATGTTCAAAATTACATAGCACTATATAATACTATACATAATATTATATAGTATTATATTATATAATGAATATTATAATATGTTTATGTAATATTAATATATATTATAATTGTAGGTTTTAACCCTGTAAAAAAATGATCTGCAAACAAATCTTAAAAACATAAAATAAACAATAGCGAGAGAGTAAAACATAAAACATATATACACAGAGATTTTCCCTTGGATCCCAAATCGGGATTACCAACTTGATTTTTCATTATTTTCCTTTTAGTGTTACAACACATATATATACATGTCGAAGCATTCATAAACCCCAATCCATTAACCCTGGATTAGAACATAACCGTAGTTCCCTTAACCAGATCTACAAAATACCAGGGGTCGAAAACCATCATGCCCCAAAACCATGTGCAAAACCATGCACAAAACCACGGGCGGGTCCCGCCACCAAAAAATAGGGTCCAAATTTTTTTTTTCTTGCGTGGCACTGAAGGAACCTCACACGTGCCTAGCCACATAAGATAGACTAATCGTGGAAATAATATAACACATACCTAACATTATCCCACTTGTTGTTTCTTTCCACAAGGGGACACAAGAGAGCTTAGTCATTAGTCCAACTCTGCAACACCCATTGTTTCTCTACACCAAGAGAACTTCTGAGTGCTCACAGACTTTGTCAATGCATCTGCAACATTTTTCAAAGTGTCCACCTTTACCAGCAACACCCTTTTATCCTCAACCATATCTCTCACAAAGTGATATTGAACATCAATGTGCTTTGTCTTTGAATGATAAACAAGGTTCTTAGCCAAGAAAATTTCACTTTGCCTATCACAGTCTATCCTTATAGCCCGCTGCACCAACCCCATACTTGAAAATAATCTCTGCAACCAAACTGCTTCCTTGCTTGCATGAGTGGCTGCCATGCATTCTGCATTTGTAGTTGAAAGAGCCACTACAGACTATCTTTTACTCATCCAACTGACTGCACCTCCAAATAGGCTAAACACATACCCACTTGTAGATATTCTTTGGTCCAGATCTCCAGCCCAGTCCGCATCAAGAAAACCACAGATGTCCAAAACTCTGTCCAATCCTGGGCTTCCTTGGTAGCACAAACCATAATCAACAGTGCCACACAAATATCTGAAAACTCGCTTCACCGCTGTTCAATTCTCCTTCCCTGGTTTTGACATAAACCTGCTCAATAATCCCACTACATGTGCAATGTCTTGTCTAGTACAGACCATTGCATACATCAGGCTACCCACTGCACTTGCATATGGAACACGAGACATATCCTCCTCTTCTTCTTGTGCCTTGGAACACTGGTCAGCAGGCAACTTTACACCTACACGAATAGGAACCTTCACCGATTTACCATCCTGCATATTGAACCTCTGCAATATAGTCTCGACATACTTCCTATGGTTTAACCAGAGCTTCCTCTTTGCCCGATCTCCCTTAATTTCCATGCCCAAAATATAGTTTGCAGCACCAAGATCCTTCATGCCAAATTTGGAGAACAATTGGGGCTTCAAATCTTGGATAATTTCTTTGTCATTTCCAATCAACAACATATCATCCACATACAAGACCAAATAAATATCACGGTCACCAATTAATTTAAAATAAACACAATGATCCTATTTGCTTCTTGTGAAGCCAAGTCCCCGTATATAGGTATCAAATTTCTGATACCACATCCTTGGTGACTATTTTAACCCATACATAGACTTTTTAAAACTGCATACAAGTTCTTTCTTACCCTTCACCATAAATCCTTCAGGTTGCTTCATGTAGATCTCCTCTTCCAAATCCCTGTGAAGAAATGATGTCTTCACATCCATTTGTTCTACCTCAAAATCAAATGCAGTAGCAAGAGATAAAATTAATCTAATAGAAGTAACCTTGGCAACAGGAGAAAAAAAATCACCAAAATCAATTCTCGATGTCACCTGGGAATAACCTTTTGCTACCAACCGAGCTTTGTATTTCTCCACCTTAACTTCTACATTCATATTCTTCTTAAACACCCATTTGCTCCCGATGGGCTTCCTTCCATCCGACAACTCCACCAAATCCCATGCCTAATTTTTGTGCAAGGATGCCATTTCATCAACCATGGCCTCCTTCTAGAGTTTTCCATCCTCTGAATCCACTGCCTCCCTGATAGTTATGGGATCATTATCCGTGATAGTTAAATCAAAATTTGAACAGAAATAATATGAACTGTACCTTTCTGGTTTTCTTCTTTCCCGAACTGATCTTCTCACAACTGGAGTTTGTGGCTCTTCCTCTTCTGAATCTTGTTTTGTTGTAGAGTCTGATTCATCCTCCTTTAGCTCAAAATCTATCTTCTCAGGTTCCTCCGATAGGACTTCATGTTTAACAACATCTTTCACCTCTCTAAACACCAGATCTTGGATGTACACAACCTTCCTTGTTTATGGGTTCCAAAGCTTGTAACCTTTTAAACCATCCTTATACCCAATAAAGATGCACCTTTCAGATTTATTATCCAACTTGGTCCTTTTCTCCTTTGGAACATGTACATATGTGTCACATCCAAATATCCTCAAATGTGAAAGAGAGGGTTTCTTACCAGTCCACACCTCATGTGGAGTCTTATCCTCCAACGCTGATGAAGGTGATCTGTTAACTAGGTAACATGCAGTATCCACTGCCTCTGGCCATAATTCCTGTCCTAACCCGATACCACTGAGTATGCTTCTTGCCTTTTCCATCATCGTTCTGTTCATTATTTCTGCAACTCAGTTTTGTTGAGGTGTGTATGGAGTAGTCTTCTGCCGTGCTATACCACACTTCTTACAGAAATCTTCAAATTTTTTCTTGCAGAACTCTCCACCATTATCTGTCCTCATCACCTTTATCTTTTTCTCTATCTGGTTTTCCACCAGAGCCTTAAATTATTTAAATCTATCAAAGACTTCAGATTTCTTCCTCAAGAAATATATCCATGTATTCCTTGAGAAGTCATCTATGAATAAAACATAGTCCACAGACTTACCTAGTGATGGAACCGACATAGGTCCAAACACATCACTGTGCACAAGCTCTAATATCTTGTTTGCCCTCTTAGCACTAGAAGGAAAACTCACCCAATTCTACTTCCCATATACACAATGTTCACAGTTTTCGAAATCTAGAGAGAAATTGGACATACCTTCTACCATACCATTACCATGCAGTATCTGAAGGCCCTTCTCTCGAATATGTCCAAGCCTTTGATGCCATAGCATGGTATTTTCTCCAGAGACCGCTAGGCTTTCTGCTGCACTTTCAGGAACCACAGAACTATTGCACCCATCAATAACATTGCTACCCTGAAGCTTGTACGAAGTTTCAATCCAAACTCCCCGCATTAATACTAGTGCTCCCCGAACCATCTTGCAAGTATCTTTCTCGAACACTGTTTTTACACCTTGATCATCCATCTTGCTTACAGAAATCAGATTTCTGGCCAATGTAGGAATATGTAGAACACCAAGAAGTGTTCTAATCCTTCCACCTTGTAGCTTCAGCTTGAATTTTCCACGTCCGATGATTCTGGCCTTCCTATCATCCCCTAAGAAGACATCACCACCATCATACTTCTCATACTCGTAGAACCACTCCCTATGGGGAGTGAAGTGAAAGGATGCACCCAAGTCAATCAACCATGCCTCATGATTTACATGTGTATTTGAAGAAGAAGCCAAATACACATTCCCACCTTCATCTGAGGTGGTTTTTGCCTCTACAGAAGGAGCACCATCAGATCCCTTTCCTTTCTCAGGAGCTTTAGTTCTGCAGTCCTTTTTGTAGTGCCCTTCCTTTCTGCATTTCCAAGACACCTTTACAAACTTTCCTAGATATTTAGATCTCCCACTCGAAAAATTATTATTGTTTTTGTTTTGGGACCTTCCTCTTACAGATAAGGCATCTCCATTATGGCCCTCCATATTTCTCCGTCTGATTTACTCCGATAGCAAGGTCGAGACAATTTCATCAAAATTCAAGTTAGTTGTATTGCTACCTATTGCAATAACCAGACTGTCCCACGAATCTGGTAGATAACACAATGAAATAATGCACTTATATTCATCTGAGATTTTAATATCAATATATGACAACTGACTTACCACAGTATTGAAGGCTTTTAGATGCTCTATCATCGAGTCTCCATCCTTCATCCTCAGGGTATACAACTTTTTCCGCATGAACAATTTATTCACTAGAGACTTAGATTGGTACAAAGTCCCTAGCTTGTCCCACAAAGTCTTCGTCGTAGCTTCCCTAGATACATTCAACAATACTGAATCTGAGATACACAACCATATTGTGCTCTTTTTCTTCCGATCCAACTTCTTCCAATCTTCATCTGACATTACCATTGGTTTAGTACCCGGATCTACTGCGATCCACTGATCTTTATCCACCAGCAGATCCTCCATCTTGAGCTTCCACAACTCAAAACTCTGGCCATTAAATTTCTCGATCTCTATCTTTCCACTGGTTGCCATCTTCTTTCACCGCAAGAATCGATCCTGTAGATCTCCCACTGAACAGGGTCTACCACAGGCTCGAACAAAATATCCCTCAGCAGCGAAGGCGTCCCCTTGAAGCCAAAACAACTCTGATACCATATGTAGGTTTTAACCTCGTACAAAAATTAGTTGCAAACGAATCTTAAAAATAAAAAAGAAACAATAGAGAGAGAGTAAAACATAAAACATATATACACAAAGACTTTCCCCTGGATCCCAAATCGGGACTACTAGCTTGATTTTTCAGTATTTTCCTTTTAGTGTTATAACACATGTATATACATGCCAAAGCATTCATAAACTCCAATCCATTAACCTTGGATTAGAGCATAGTCGTAATTCTCTTGACCAGATCTACAAAATACTAGGGGCCAAAAACCATCATGTCCCAAAACCATGTGCAAACTCATGCACAAAACCATGGGCGGATCCGCCCATCGAAAAATAAGGTCCATTTTTTTTTCTCGGGTTGTCGCCCCCCTGCTGCGGTCGACGCGACGTACACAGGGGCTATCACCCCCTCCTGTGATCTCGCGCATGCGACTAATCGTGGAAATAATATAACACATACCCAACAATAATATTGATATTCATATTACTTATATAATATAATATATTATATTTTATATAATATAAATGATTATTAATATTAATTTTATGATAATAATATATTTTAATATATGCAATTTCAAATTAAGTTTTTTTCTTTCCAATATATTTATTATAATATATACTAAATTTGATATTATATTAAAAACTTTCCCATATTAAATTTAAAATATTATAACCTATATCGATTCAAATATATTAAATAGTTATGAGATTTCTAAAGTTATTACCTATGTGAAATTGCTACCTTATCTAGGTTGAGTACTTAACCGTGTAAATGAATCTTCAAAATATTGAGATGGTGTGTAACACAGCTACCCAATTATGTCAAAATCAAGGTAATGAATATGGAAATTCGGAGATTCCTGAAGGTGAATTGCTAGGTTTAATTAGATTTTCTCAGCTCCCCCTATTCCTTTATATTTCTCTTGCACAATTTGACTAAATTCATTGTTTTAAATGGCCTTTATTCCGCATGCAAGTAAGTATTGTTTATTCACGTAAGGCAAAGTTTTATATTGTGCTCCAAAATTTCTTTATGGAAAAGTTCAATTTGCCTGAAGTACACCAAGTCAAAACCTCCATGAGGGATCATTTAACTTAAAAATAAGATAGTGCAAAGGGTGAAGGGAAAGATAGATTTCCAATAATTTTCAAATTAATATATATGTTTTTAATCTTTTCAAATTAATATACAATTTGTTTTTAATCTTTAGTTTTTATAATTTAAAATTGTTATTATTGTTTGGGAATTTGTAACCCATATGGTTGACAAATTATTATTTAGATCAAAAGACTTAAGCAGGATTAATTATTAATATGTAGCAAAAGTAAATAATATATTAATAAATGTTTTATACTTATATAATTTTAAATATTTTATAGATGCATTATTAAATGTTGTATATATACAATTTGTTTTTCCTTATATGATTAGAATTTAAATATTTCGAAGAGTCTAAATTCTGTAAAGGATTCGAAATAAAGCCCATAAACATTTTTTTTCGAGTCTCGTATAGATTCATTTCCGTGAATACTCCATGTTTGATAGAGAATGAATAGTATGATGACCTAGATGGCCATTTCTCGTTGTGCATACTGTTTGTAAGCCATGGAAGAACCGATAATATTCACTTTATATGTTGTTGCAAAAGGTCTAAATCTTCGTCTAGAACTCAACCCCCCTAGGTATTATTATGTAGTGGAGAATATCAGAGCGAGAGGCACTTCTCTTGGAGATCAATTCGCAGAGCACAAAATCTATATCGCACTTCGCCATTGCGACAAAAATTATTTCACCCTTTCTAACAAACAAAATTTCACTTCACACTGTCTGATGAAACCAATTCCACTTGGCTTTTGTACAACCAATGTTGAATTTATATTTTGTTTATACATAATAGTTATATCAATCTTTAATTGGGGCCGACATTGACATTAGATTAGATTTGCTAAATGTTAAATTTGTTAAACATTTATGCTTGACATCTACCCTGTACTAGGCTGTAGAGTGCCCCTCAGCGCAATAATGCTTTATATCTATGGTTAATTTTTTTTAAATATGGTTTTCCTGAGGTAGGCCTTCGAGACGATGGTGGGGAATTGAAAACAAGGGGAGGGATAACAAAGTTACTGTGATGAGGAGATGGAACAATTTATTAATTTAAGACAGAGTAATTATATACTAAAATTCTGAAAAAAGTGAGAGGTTAGTCTGGATCATGATTATGTTAGGATCACAGAGCACCGAGAGAGATTGTGGTGTCTAAAGACACCCTTGTTTGATCTCAATGGTCAACAAGACAAATAATCATGGAGTTTATTGGCTTATAAATAGGCTGCATTTCACATAAATATAATGGGTAAAACCATAGGTGCTCGTATACCTAGAGCCCTAAACCTCTCGTACCAAGTCAAATTTACTAGAACAACCCTAACAATCCCCCACCTTAAACTTGACTCCAGGAGATTGACATAGTCCCATTCATCAACCATCTCATCTGAGGTTTCATGTTCCCCCCCTCAAGCTAGGATACTAGTACACCTGCCACCCTGGTATCTCTCAAAGTGGTCAATTCCACAACTTGATGACTCCATGTGCCACTTACACTACATGTATGCCTGAGCAAGCTCTCAAGGCCTTACAACTATGCATGCTCCTAGGAAACATGTCTACCTACTCTTAAGGTCTTTCAACTTCCTAGGGAAATGCCTTGGACAAAAACCCTTAGGGTATTCACACGTCATACACACTAACTCCTTCATTGACTCCATCTCCATTTTCATTTTGTTCATATGACCACTCTCTTGGCTTCATTACCTTGTTCTATCCATACTTTTGCTATATCTTTCCTGATCATGACTTTTCAACACTCCATAACTTTTTCCAACAATTTCTCTATGACCTCCATCTAGTTTGCAAGTCTTTTTTGTTTTGTTTTGTTTTTAGTATTATTATTTATTTATTTATTTTTAATTTTTTCACGCTCCAACTATTTCTACTAGAAAATCTTATCCACTTTGATATTCACTCTTTAATATTTACCACTTTGGTTCCCATATTCACGAGGCTCTGGTACTTACCACTTCCAATATTCACCATGCTCTAATACCAAATGGATCACATAACACTGAGAGAGATGGTGGTGTCTAAAGACACTGATGTTTGATCTTAGTGGTCAGCAAGACAAATAATCATGGAGTTTATTAGCCTATAAATAGGCTACATTTCACATCAATACCATGGGAAAAACCATGGGTGCTTGTATACCTAGAGCCCCAAACCACCGGCAACTTGACCGAGTCAAGTTTACTAAAAGAAGCTTAACAAACTAATTTGAATAATTAGTTTTTAAAATGATAAATTTTTGGACTAGGCTATAGTAAAACAAGTGAACTATTATTTTCATTATAAATTTGGTGGATGAGAACACTATAAAATTAATGATGAGAATATCTAAAAAGGAAAGAATGTTACTATGATGAATTTCAACTTCCATTTCAAACTCAACACAAAGTTTACTTCCAATTCAAACTCAACAAAAAGTTTACTTCCATCAAAATGGTTGGTAAACATTGACATACATCAAAACACTTACCTCATAATATCCACATTACCAAGATTAAAAAATAAAAATCATAAAATTAATTAAACCAATCTAGATCCATGTTAACTCCAGGTCTCCCAAGAGTCGAGAGGGATCAAATCTCTTTTCACTCTAAAATAGGTTTGCATCTCAAGAGATTTGATCTCTATCGGCGCTTGTTAGATCTAGAGTTAAGATGGATCTAGATTGGTAGTTATTTGACTACGAAATTTTATAAAGGTGTAGTCTCTTTGGTCTAGAGTAGTAGGAATAATGATTTCTTATCCCCTCAATTTACTTTCAATTCTCCTTAGAGACATATTGACTCATTGTGATAAGGCTCGAAGAGTAGGTAACCCTTCTAATAGAACTCTCTTGTGATGTTTAGGACATCTAGACTGAACGCCTATAAAGTAGTAAATTGATCTGCCTAAGATACGAGTTTGCAAAATTCGCCTAAAGATAAAAACATACAATTTTCATTCTCCTCCTTTTAGTCAAGTCATACTTACACATCCTCTCTTACTTGTGAATGAAGGGAACCCTCTTTATTTTGAGGTAACTCTTACTAAATTATAAATTATTAATATATGTAAGCTATAATGAGAACAAACAAATTTATTCTAAACTTCACCTAAAATATAATTTAAAATATATATATATATATAAAACCAGTAAGCTCTTAAGTCTTAAGTGAAAAATATATTAAAACTATATCATTATAACGGTTTGTTTCCGAACAATGAGTAGCAGTCATAGAATTGCCATCCCGCAGTTAATATTGAATTTATGAACGTTGAGGACGAACAACAGACAACTATAAGCGTTACAGGTTTCCAAATCGATTTAAATTGAAGGAATTTTCAGTCTTTGTGAAGGAATTGTAGTGTTAGAGGACTTTCACCATGATTCGAGCTGTGATAGTGATTAACACGCAGGGGAAGCCGCGTATCACCAAATTTTACGATCCGCAGGTTCGTCTATTTGCTGCTTTTGATTTTATTTTCAATTTTGCCAGTCCATGAATAGCACTGGATCACAGTTGTTTTCAGAGCAATATTTTCATTGGGAGCAGAAATTCTTAAGCAGGTCATTTTGGATGAGCAAAAATCCAGCAATTATAGTTATCTATGTACTTTATCTTGTCTTCTTCAGCAGCTCATTTTGGATCAGCAAAAACCTAGCAACTATAGTTATCTATGAAATTTATTTTCTCTTTAATTAGGGTTTAGGGTTTTCTTTTCCGACTTTTTATCAACAGCATCGGTCTGTTTGCCCCAACCTTCTCTCAAAATCGTGTAAATTGCTCTATTGAAAATATGATTCGCACATGTTCTTTGTAAATCCTGATTTGGCAATAAAATCTAAAATGCATTATGGTGTATACCATACAACTAGGTTTTTCTCCTTCTTGTAGCTTTTTGTAGAAATTTATGTTTTTTAAGTACTGGTTTGTATTGTATATTTTACGTTTCATTATAAATACATCAATGGAGGGTTATGATAATCTCTTGTCTCCCCAGCCCTGTTATGATAATCTTCTTTCTAATCGTTTTGAAGTTTTCTGCTGGTTCTGTTAACAGTAAAACACTCAGTATGTGGCAGACCTGATTCTATTTTGCATTGCTCTGCAACCGTTTATTGGTTGTTTTGTTAATCTTGGACAACCAACTCATCTAGCACAACTTATTTTGGACAGCCAAGTCCTCTCGTACAACTTATATGATCAGCTAGAATGACATTATTTTTCTAAAGAGGAACATGGAAGTAACGTGAACCTAGCTTTCCCCCAAGTAGAATAAAAAAGCAGAAACTGTAGGAAATGGGTTTCTGTAAATGGGTACTGTGAATTTAAGAAAGTATCAAAAACTTAGGTTAGACTTCTTAGGAAACCACATGAAATGGGAAAAACACCAGAAAACATTTTTCGGAAATGGGATGAATAAATTTCATTTAAAATCTATAGTTATAAAAAAAGAGAACCTGCCTTTTTATTGATGGTAAATTCAGAAAGAAGCTTGACTCACCCTCGCCCACTTAATTGAAAAATAGATTTTGTGGGTACCTTGCCAGCGTGATACAGTAATCTGCCTATTGGCTACGTCAACAATATTCAATAGCCGCTCCCAGCAGAAGCTTCTTTTTGCCTTCTGATTAGCCAATTGTGGCATGCAGAAATAGTTTTTTGATCTCTTGCATAGCGTGTAACCATCTTTGCTTTCTCATGCATGCCACTTGTGGTTCGTTGCGTCCTCCTCATGATTGTATTGCTTGCATGCTAGTGATGTTTGTTGTTGTGCACTGCTTATGGTTTGCCATGACTTGCTTGGTTTAGACTTCACTAGCTTAGTCCTCATCCGTAGGTTCTCTATTCTTCTCCCCCAGGCTCTCATTCTCCTCAATCCTTTCATATCCCTTATCCCTAATCCCTCACTCTTCATTCCTCCTCATCCCTTTGTACCTACACATATTCTTCATTCCCTACCTCTTTCCCTACTTGTGACGCCCTTAACTTTTTCCTTGAAGTTCCCCATGCCTACAATTCCATTTACGGATTAGTAGTAGCCTGTAGTTCGTTCAGTGATGTCTGCTAAATTGATAATCCCCCTCTCACCAGCCCCCCTCTTGCATGGTTGCAAATTGCAATTACCAATAGCTCACAGTTTTTTTTGCGGTGTCCCCTAAATTGGTAGATCCTCCCTGTTGCACTCAAATTTATGTAACACACACAAACACTGCAGGGATAGGGAACCAAAGGTTGGAAATCGGAGGATTGATGATGGAAGATTCTCACATAGGCCTATGGATTGGTAACAATGGAAAATCCGTCTCCGTGGATAATTCTCAAGGTTTTAGTACCATCATGACTCTCTCCATATACTTGGTTCTATTACTAGCCCCACTTTGCAATTTTGCTAAACTATTGGAACAACCACATGGTTAACTACATGCAGATGTGCACATTGTTTTGCATAGGGTCTTGGAGGTGGAATCTGAGAACCTAACCCTCAAACAATTGCTAGTTGAAAACAAAGTAAATGAAGCTCTTCACCTATTGAATGATGCCTTGCACATAGAAATTCTAGACCTCAAAAACAATGTGACCTTGAAATAAGAAAGGACACATATTAACTCATGAGCACAGGCTGTTTGAGGAAGGGACACGGCTCATTGCTTGCTAATGTTGAGGAAGTTATGTAGGTCAAGTTCATAGAGGAGTTTACTAGGTGGGTCTAGGAGTCGAATCTCCTTCTTGCGACCCCTTGTTGGAGTCATGTTTCTTAGGGATACCTTAGATCTCCGAGATCTTAACCTTGAAAGGGGATTGTTTGGATTTAACATCATATTTTTCCTCCATTTTTAGGTTTGCAGGGGATCAACTTTGTGTCCTTCGGGCTTGGCAAAAGTTGTCCTCCCATCCCAACAGGTTCTAGGATCTACCTGTTGAAGTTGTAACTAGTTTTGTTCTTCATAATTATGTCTTTAGAGAAGTAAAAAATAATTTATTTGATCATATCCCATTTGGACTTTTAAAAAAGAAAGAAAATTGAATTTTAAAAAGTATATTTAGTGTCTCCAAGTTGACCAAGTTGACCCTCCTGAAGACAATTTGGCCTGCCCAAGGGACGTGTCCCTTCGCATGAGGAAACAACTATATATTGGCGCCTATTCTGCACAATTTGCAATCGATTCGGATCAGTTCTATGGAAGTGAATTCAGACTATTATATCTGTGGAATGCATGAGGTTTCACTTCTCTAAAGAATGCGAGTTTCTGCGGACATAATTTATGTGGTTAAAAACGAGCTACCTGTGACACTAATCTTCCATGGAATGAGAGTTTATCTGAGGTATATCTCCTGTGACCGATCAATTTTCCTGAGGTAGATCAAGGATATCTCTGAGGCAGCTCGTACATTGTTTTATGAGGTAGTAGTACAAGTTTTTGAGGCAAGCTATGCGAAATTCTGAGGCAGCATTGAGGCCAGACATATGGCATCTTGTAATTAGATAGCAAAGTTTGAGCTATTGGGATGACTTGGCACTTGGGTAATCAGTCTACTAGTCAGTTTATCTATGACTTGGGTTTCTCCTGTTGACTAAGATTCTATAAGGAAAGGATTACTGGGTTTTCCCCTTGTGGGTTTTGCCTTTGCCTTTGGCCCAATCTCTGGTGTTTCTTGTCTCTTTGTGCATTTTATTTGTATTATTGCTTGATGAATTAATGCTAAATGGAAGACATATATAAATAGTCACAAGTAATTATCTTGATTAGAAATTCTATATTACACTGAATTTCAACATGGTGTCAAAGCTAGTTTCGAGAGGCAATGAAGTCCGAATTATCTCTTCTGTGAAGAAGTCTGGAGTTAAGGAACAAGTCCTCTTTGAGATCCATTGATTTATCAAGTCTCTGTGAAATAGAAAGTAAACAAGTCCTGGGCATATGAATCAAGAAAAGAAGCAGGTTGAAGAAGTCTGTTGAATACACAGTATCTCTGTGAAGTCTCTTGAAGTATGCTGTATCCTGTGCGTGAACCAAACTCAGTGGCAATCAGTTATGTGGCTCGATTCTTTATAACAGGTCCGAAATCTACAATAGATCACCTGTGAAATAAACCAAAACTGTGGTGATACATGCGACAAAAATCTGAACCTATAACAGAGATCTGAAGTATTACAGAAGTCTGTGTTACATTGTGAGACAGAGATCCAAAATTATTATAGAGGTCTGTGGCATATTGTGTGACAGAGATCCGAACTATTACAAAAGTGTGTGATTGAGTGAACAAAAGGAACTTCAAGAAGCTACAACGAAAGAGGAGGAGAACTAGTCCAAGTCAAGGAGAAGTTACTTCTGTTATGCATCCAATTTCATCTCAGTTTTGGGCGGTCCAAGGATGTGATACCTCTACTGTTGAAGGAGGACCGAGGGTTCTAGACTGCTAGTAAAGAAGGGCTGAAAGGCCTGTTAAGGTGCAGGAAGGAGGCTCGAGTATCCTCAACATACAGAAGGCAAGGAAAGGCTTATACATGATGATATAAGGCTGCAACAGGTAGGAGATATGACCAGAACCCTGGACCAAGGTCTGAAAGGTAATTTTGACAGATAGCCAAGACTAGATAGCATGAAGACATAGTGAAAACGGACAAGCAAGGTTAAAGTATTACACCTCACTCTCTGTAGTACGAAAGGTACGTATAATCCCTTATTTCAGAAGTTAGGCTAGTAATCTAGTACAAATCTAAGTATAAGTCCATTTCAAAGTTCTCTTAACCAATGACTCCTAAGTTCATCAAGTCAAGATGATCTCAAAGGTCTGTTCATTTAGAAGGATGCATCATTTACATTGCATGAAATTCTAGATCTACTATGTTATTATGATCTACTGTGAAGGAATGACATTCAAATATTGTTGACAGCTGATGTAGTATGAGGGTAAGATACATTGCATAAGAGGAGGTATCCTCTCTCATGAGGACAAAACAAAAACAAAATTAATAGATGCTGCCCTCATGAGTATTCAAATTCTTGCATATAAGTTTTTGTGATCAAAGACAATCAGTGAACTAAAATAAACTCCATAGAAGGCTTGTCATTGGTATTTCTAGGGTTTGTAGCTAACACATTAGTATCCATGCAGAACTTGCAATTTGAAAGATGACAGGCCTTGAAGACTTTGGATATTGAAGCATCTAGGAGTTGTAAACCCTAGAAAAAGTCTGAAGAGCGAAAACCCTAGGACTAATCATTTTCGCTAAAAGAAGAAGCTCTATGACTATCTCCCTCATAATAGACAAAGCCCTATGATGCAGGTGTTTCACCCTCTTATGCCACAACTTGGACAAGTTGTCACTATTATGCACTAGGGCTCAAAACGGGTTTTGCCCTATTTCTTGAGTTATATTTGGGCTAGATTTCTTCGAGTTTGATGAGGGCTTGCTAGTTCTTGAAATCTGGCTGCCAGCCCTTATCCTCCATAAAAGCTGTAAATGAAGGCAAAATCTTCTTGAGAGATGGAGCAAAGAAGATGTCATCAAAATCTAAAGAGTTACACGACTTGGTAGGGAATATGTTAAATTTGGACAACTAGGTCCAAACTCCATGTTATGATGCTCAGGTTAAGAGGCTAATATTTTTGTTGGAATCCTCTTTGGGAGAGGTGTAAAATCCATATATAATATGTCTTAATCCGATGAGCAGAACATTTATTTTGAATTTATTATTCTTAATAAATTATATGTGCAGGTCGGCCTTAAGGTTGCATGCCCCCAGCAGATGTGTCACACGCCCCAATGATGGATATAAATATAGGCAAAGTTGGAGAGCATTTCATCACAACACAACTCACATCTTCTTCTCTCATCTGAGATAGTACGAGCTACTTGGAGGACGAGTTCAGCCACACGTGTGAAGGAGAAGAAGGAAAAAACAGTACGGCTGAGTTGGAGGACGATTTTTCTGCAGTTAGGGTTTTGCAGAAAGTTTGACCAGCGTTGACTTTGGTCAACGCATGGTCCAATTGGGCTGAAACTTTGTGGGAAGTTCGATTTTGGAAGGCCGTACTATTTGGCACAGAAATCGAGGTCAAAGGGTTGACCAATTTGCTGCTGCGTTGACTTTTAGCTTGCTGCCATGCGTTGACTTTTTCAGGACAACGTTGACTTTTTTGGAGTTGACTTGGGTTGACTCGTTTGCTGATTGGAGGACTGTTGTGACACATTCTGGGTTGGCTGACCAAGGAGACTTTGCTGGTTGAAGCATCCTGTTGACCGCCGTAACGCACCACCACATTTTTCCTGTTTTTGATTTGTCTTCTATAAGATCCACTTATATGTTCTATCTGCATTTTACTTAACTATTTGTATGATTGCTGTGAGAAAAGTAAAGTTGCTCCAAGCATAGAACATCTGCAAAAATTTACATGGTATCAGAGCTGAGGTGAAGACAAACTCTATCTTTAGCAATCACCACCAGAAGAAATGGGTTCCACCAGTCTTGAATTCAAGGAGAATGACAAGCTGACTGGAAGTGATGACTTCCATGCCTGGAAGATGATATTAGATCTCAAATTGGAAGATCATGATCTCTTGGATCATGTGACGGGTAAGATTCAAGAACCTCCATCCAATGCTACCGCTGCTATTAGAAACAAGTATAAGAAGGGAGAAATCAGAGCAAAGCTGTTGATGAGGGATTCCATACATAAGAGTCTGGTTGCCTATGTATCTGAACTAGGCACATCCAAGGAGATGTATGACAAATTGATCCTTATGTTCAAGGTAAACAATGTGAACCAAGTGCTATTCCTCAAGAACAAGTTGAAGAATATGAAGAAGGGTCGGGATGAGTCTGTTCAAACTTACTTTCTGAAATTGACTGAAACAAGGAACAATCTGCTAGCTATTGGGGAGACAATAGCTGATCGTGAGATGGTTCTCACCGCACTTGGAGGACTTCCATATGAATGGCAAGTATTCACAACTACCATTCTCAACAATAATACCATTCCTAACTTTGATGAGCTTCTGTCTAGATGTATGCGAGAAGAAACAAGGATGAAGGAATTCGATAATGACAGAAATGCTGCCTATGGTGCTCATTCTCGAAAGAAGAACTCTGGTGGTTCTAAGGACAAAGGAAGAACGAGGACTCAAGAGAAGAAGGGTAAATGTTTCACCTGCCATAGGCCTGGTCACTATGCTAGAGAATGCCCCTTCAAGAAGGATTCTCCCGATAGTGATGATAACAACAACAACCGAAGGAATGGGAATCGAAGAAATGACAAATCCAAAGGAAAGAGGAAGGCTCACTTTGGTGAAAAGAATCAACCTTCTAAAAGGTCTAGAAATACCAGGTATGAGGAGTCTAATGTTGTTGATAAAAGAAATGAGTATATTCTTGTATCTGCTCTTTCTGCTGCATCTCACTTGGAGACAACATGGATGTACGGCTAATCGATAGTGGTGCCTCAAGACACATCAGGATTCAAGGTAATCATCTTTACGACATGGTTGAAAGACATACTAATCTAGAAATTATCCTTGGGGATAATGCACACATCTGATGAAAGACGGAGCTGTGACCCTCACGTCTCAAGGACAAGTCCTACGTTGCAGATGTACTCTATGTACCTAAGTGAAGAAGAACCTTGTGTCTGTATCAGCCATGGAAGACAAAGGGTTCAATGTAACATTCTCTGATGGAAAGGTGCTCATGTGGAAGGAGAGCTTCAAGGAAGCTATCTCGCTATCTCAATTGGTTTTAGAGTTGGTACACTCTACTAAGTTGGAGGGAGTCCGTTGGGAGCTATGACTTGTGATACTATCCGACAAACCGAACTATGGCACCGAAGATTTGGACACCTTCATTACAAGGCCCTTCTCGAAGCAAGGAAGGTGGTGACAGGGATGCCTGACTTTGGAAATAATCATGAAGGTGTATGTAAGGGCTGTGCTGAAGGAAAACATACAAGGGGACCTTTCCCCTCAAGTGTCACAAAGACATCTGATATATTGCAACTGGTCCATTCTGATATATCTGGTATGTTGCCCGTGACATCCCTGGGGGGATGTTCTTACTACATGACATTTACCGATGACTTCTCTCGCAAAACCTGGATATACTTCTTGAAGAAGAAGGATGAGGCTTTCATGTGGTTCCGTACCTTCAAAGCCTTGGTGGAAAATATGACCGGAAAGAAGATCAAGATTTTGAGGATCGACAATGGCACTGAATATGAGTCAAATGAGTTCAAAGACTTTTGCAGAGAAGCTGGCATTAAGAGGGAGACTACCACTGCATATACTCCCGAGCAGAATGGTGTTGCTGAACGCAAGAATATGACTATTGTGGAAGCTGCCCGTGCCATGCTATGTGACCAGGGTCTACCGAAGTTTCTGTGGGGAGAAGCTGCAAATACTGCTGTGTACATTCAAAACCGATGCCCTCATTCCGCTCTGGACTCCAAAACTCCCGAAGAGGTTTTCTCTGGTAAGAAACCCGATGTCTCACATTTTAGAATTTTTGGATGTCCTGTCTATTTTCATGTGCCGAAAGAAAAGAGAAGTAAGTTGGATGCTACTGGGAAGAAAGGAATGTTTGTGGGCTATAGTGAGACTTCTAAGGCCTATAGAGCCTATGTACCTGGTCAAAGGGAAGTAGAGATAAGCCATGATGTCACTTTTGACGAAGATGCTTCCCTGAAGAAAGTAGTAGATCTTCCAAGATCTGGAGAAAATCATGAAGAAAGGCCTGGAAATCTGGAAGAACCGCAAGATGAGACAATGCCTGATATTGAAGGACCAATGGACCCTATTGATCCATCTCCTTCACTGGGAAAGAGACCATCATGGCTCAGGGACACCCTCGAAGATGCTGAGGGACATGCTGCCCCAAGGGGGACATTCCGAGAAAGCAAGAAGCCGTGTAGATACCAAGGGTATCTGGCTGCCATGAGTACCATTGTACAAAATGAACTCGGATCTTTTGAGGAAGCCATTAAGCATCAAGTCTGGAAGGATGCTATGCATGAAGAATATGAGTCCATTATGAAGAATGATGTTTGGGATGTGGTCCCGATACCGAAGGACAAATCTGTTGTCACCGCTAAATGGCTCTACAAGATCAAACATGGATCTGATGGGAGTGCTGAAAATTTTAAGGCAAGGTTTGTTGCCCGTGGTTTTTCTCAAAAGGAAGGAATTGACTATGATGACATATTTAAATATCTCAGTGGCACGATATACCACCTATTCGATCAATCATACCCCTGCCGCTACGCAAGGATGGAGTCTTCATCAGATGGATGTCAAGACCGTCATGACAGGTCAGAAGAGGTGTATGTGGAACAAATCCTCTCGGGATTTGAAGTCGTGGATCGAGAGACACTTCCATGTCTCCAGTGTTTGGGAAAGCCCTATGGGCTAAAACAAGACCCGCAGCTTGGTACGCAGAGGATGGATAGTTACTTGATGAAGCTGCCTCACTCGGCACGCGTCGATCCGAACTTTACTTCATGTTGTGAGCAGCTCTCATTCCCAGAAAATATAGATGTGACCCACCTCTTCTTCGATTGCACACCCTTCCATTCATCAATGTAAGAGGGGGAGCTCTGGCCAAGCCAGTTCGAGATGAAGGACCTAGGACTGATGCACTACTTCTAAGCCCTCGTGTCCGGCAGAGACTGGAGAGATTTTCCTTTCTCAAGGAAAATACATTGTGAAGCTTCTGGAAAGATTTGGAATGGTGGACTGTAAGTCCGTGTCGACACCGATGGAACTCAACTTTAAGAAGTTGAGTGGCAGCGCTGCTGGGCCTATCTTGGCCAATCCTACCGAGTATCGTCAACTCATAGGAGCTTTGATGTTCTTAGTGAACACCCGACCGGATATATGTTTTGCAGTGAACACTTTGAGTCAACAGATGGTTGAGCCTCATCATTTTCACTGGGTTGGTGCCAAGAATCTTTTGAGATATCTTCGGGGCACGATAAACCATGGGCTGAGATACACTGCCGGGAGTGTGATACTCCATGGATATACTGATGCCGATTGGGCTGGCAGTGTGGTGGATCGTAAGAGCACATCGGGATGCTGCTTCAATCTTGGTTCTGCTTCGATCTCATGGATGAGCAGGAAGCAGAAGTCGGTGGCTTTGAGCACCGCAGAGGCCGAATACATTGCTGCAAGTATGGCCTGTTGTGAAGCAGTTTGGTTGTGTAAGATCTTTAGTGAGCTGTTTGGACATGCTAGATACCACTGTGATACTCTGTGATAACCAGAGTGGGATTCGTATGACGGAGAATCCCGTGTTCCACGCACCGATCCAAGATATGGATATTTCAAAGTACCACTTTATCCCAGATATGGCACAACATAGCGCCGGTAAGGTTCAATCATATAGGAACTAATGAGCAGGTCGCAGATATTCTCACTAAGCCCCTGGGGAAGGTCAAGTTCCCAACCTTCCGTGAGAGTCTTGGTGTCGTGGAAAGACCCTATGATGTGGGTCCTGTTGGACGATGAGCTCTGGGAGCTCTGGGGGGCTTTGGGGATAGCTTCTAGGAGCTATAAGCACTCATAATGCTTCTGCCCCACCCTTGTGATTATTGAGCTGGTTAGCCACTCATTTATCTGTGCCCCGTATGCATCCTACCCATTGAGTTCAGGGCTCATGGGAAGTACCTCTCATTTGGCCAATGAGGTGGGAAAAGCTAGAGACTAGTAGCAAAGACTAATGGGCGCATCAGAGATTGTTGTACTCTCTATCTAGGATGGCACGGTCCAACCACTTGATCCTGGGATCAGTTTCTAGTGAGGACTGGGACTCGCCTCGACTGGTCGATACCTCAACTTTGGGTTGCTGGATACTCTTTCATGAGTTTGGATAGAGGTTTTAACTCGGGACTGATTATGTCAGTCGGGGGATGATGTCTTTGTGACTGACCCACTTCTGTTCTGAAATAAAGAGGCCAGCAAAGCAAGTTACGGCGGGATGACGCACGATGTTTGATTGCACCGATGGATGGAGTTCTCCCTAGTTGAGAGGGAGTGTTAAATTTGGACAACTAGGTCCAAACTCCATGTTATGATGCTCAGATTAAGAGGCTAATATTTTTGTTGGATTCCTCTTTCAGAGAGGTGTAAAATCCATATATAATATGTCTTAATCCAATGAGCAGAACATTTATTTTGAATTTATTATTCTTAATAAATTATATGTGCAGGTCGGCCTTAAGGTTGCACGCCCCCAGCAGATGTGTCACACGCCCCAATGATGGATATAAATACAAGCAAAATTGGAGAGCATTTCATCACAACACAACTCACAACATCTTCTCTCATCTGATTTAGTACGAGCTCCTTGGAGGACGAATTCATCCCACACGTGTGGAGAAGAAGAAGGACAAAACAGTACGGCTGAGTTGAAGGACGATTTTCTGCAGTTAGGGTTTTGCAGAAAGTTTGACCAGCGTTGACTTTGGTCAACGCATGGTCCAATTGGGCTGAAAATTTGTGGGAAGTTCGATTTTGGAAGGCCGTACCATTTGGCACAGAAATCGAGGTCAAAGGGTTGACCAATCTGTTGCTGCGTTGACTTTTAGCTTGCTGCCCTGCGTTGACTTTTTCAGGACAACGTTGACTTTTTTGGAGTTGACTTGGGTTGACTCGTTTGCTGATTGGAGGACTGTTGTGACACATTTTGGGTTGGCTGACCAAGGAGACTTTGCTGGTTGAAGCATCCTGTTGACCGCCGTAACGCACCACCACATTTTTCCTGTTTCTGATTTGTCTTCTATAAGATCCACTTATATGTTTTATCTGCATTTTACTTAACTATTTGTATGATTGCTGTGAAAGAAGTAAAGTTGCTCCAAGCATAGATAGAACATCTACAAAAATCTGAATAGTACCAAACTCCTTCTATTGGGTACTTGGCATCATCACCAAGTTGAACTTGTACTCTTGAGTATTGCGTCTTCAAACTAGAAAACAACTGTGGAGTTGATGTGATGTGTCTAGATGCTCCATTGTCCACATATTATACATTCCTTGGAACTATGCTACTTGAAAGGCAAAATACCAATGAGATATCTTTCATGAACCTGGCAAAAAACTCATTCATCATAGTTGCAGAGACCGTTACCTGCTTCTGCTATTGCTTCTCTTTACCCTTCTTCTTATTTGGAGATTTGATGCATAGTGACCATTGTTAGGACAAATGATGCACTTGATTTTACTGAAGTCCTTTCTTGGCTATGAGGTTGAGTTCTTACTCTTTCCGTTACTCTTGTTGGGTCCTTTACCTTTGCTCATATTTCACTGACTAAACAGAGCTAGGTTCTCATCACAACCCTTCTTGTTGGCCTTTGAATCAGTTCAAGTCTCCTTCTAGATACAGTCATTCCACAACTTCTTGAAATTAGGATGGTTCTCCCAAGCACAAATACCTTTGACGAATGGTTCCCATGAAGCTGTGAATCCATTCAGTGTGGTGTTCAGTAGGTCTTTATTTGCAGCCTTCTCCCAAGCTGTTCCAAGTTGATCAGCATTTTGTGTGACTTTCATAAGGTAACTGGTGATTGAGTCTAATCCGGTCATCTCTATAGATTTGAGTTTGTTTGGAAATATCATCTTGCTGTTTATGTTTGTTAAAATTGGACAACTAGGTCCAAACTCCATGTTGTGATGCTCAGATGAAGATACCGATATTTTTATTGGATTCCTCTTTCGGAGAGGTGTAAGATCCATATAAAATTTATCTGAATCCGATGAGCAGAACATTTATTTTGAATTTATTATTTATAATAAATTATATGTGCAGGTTTTACACCCCCAGCAGATGTGTCACACACCTCAATGATGTATATAAATACAGTCAAAGTTGGAGAGCATTTCACACTCACTCAACACACATCTTCTTCTCTTCTCTGATTTAGTACGAGCTCCTTGGAGGACGATTTCAGCTCACACGTGGGAAGAAGGACGAGTTTGTACAGCCAAGAAGAAGGACGCAATTGCTGCAGCTAGGGTTTCCAAGGAAGTTTGACCAGCGTTGACTTTGGTCAATGCATGGTCCAAAGAGGCTGAAATTTGTTGGAGAATTCGATTTTGGGAGGCCGTACACATTGGCACAAAAATCGAGGACAAAAGGTTGACCGAAGTTGGAGCTGCGTTGACTTTATTGTTGCTGCCCTACGTTGACTTTTCTAGACAGCGTTGACTTTTCTGGGGTTGACTTTGTGTTGACTGGGTGGCTGATTTGAGAATTGCTGTGACACATTCTGGGTTGGCTGATCAAGGAGACTTTGCTGGTTGAAGCATCCTGTTGACCGCCGTAACGCACCATCACATTATTCTGTTTCTGGTTTGTCTTCTATAGATCTATTGGTATGTTCTATCAGCATTTTACTTAACTGTTTGGGTGATTGCTGTAATAAAAGTAAAGTTGCATCAAGCATAGAACATCTACAAAAATTTACATGGTATCGGAGCTGAGGTGTAGACAAGCCCTAACTTATAGCAATCACCATCTAAGAAAAATGGGTTCCACAAGTTATGGCTTCAAGGAGAATGACAAGCTAACTGGAAGGGATGACTTCCATGCCTGGAAGATGATATTAGATCTCAAATTGGAAGACCATGATCTCATGGACCATGTACTGGGTAAGATACAAGAACCTCCATCCAATGCTACTGCTGCTGCTAAAACCAAGTATAAGAAGGGGGAGATCAAAGCAAAGCTAATGATCGGGGAATCCATACATAAAAGTCTGGTTGCCTACATATCTGAGCTAGGCACATCCAAGGAGATGTATGATAAATTGATCCTTATGTTCAAAGTAAACAATGTAAACCAAGTGCTATTCTTCAAGAATCAATTGAAGAATCTGAAGAAAGGCAGGGATGAGTCTGTCCAAACATTCTTTCTGAAATTGACTGAGATTAGGAACAATCTGCTGGCTATTGGGGAGACAATAGCCGATCGTGAGATGGTACTCACCGCACTTGGAGGACTCCCATATGAATGGCAAGTATTCACCACTACCATTCTCAATAATAGTACTATTCCTAACTTTGACGAGCTACTGTCCAGATGCATGCAAGAAGAGACAAGAATGAAGGAATATGAAAATGACAGAAATGTTGCCTATGCTGCTCATTCTAGGAAGAAGAACTCTGGTGGTCCTAAGAACAAAGGAAGAACAAGGGCCTAAGGAAAGAAGGGTAAGTGTTTCACTTGTCATAGGCCTGGTCACTATGCTAGAGAATGTCCCTTCAAGAAGGATTCTCCCGATAGTGATGACAACAACAACAACCGGAGGAATGGAAATCAAAGAAACGACAGGTCCAAAGGAAAGAGGAAGGCTCCCTCTGGCGGAAGCAATCAACCTTTCAAAAGGTCTAGAAACTCCAAGTATGAGGAGTCAAATGTTGTTGATAAAAGAAATGAATACATTCTTGTATCTGCCCTCTCTGCTGCATCCCTGCCCGACACTATGGATGTCTGGCTGATAGATAGTGGTGCCTCAAGACACATCATTGGGTTCAAGGAAGCACTCTCTGACATGGTTGAGAAGGATACTAATCTGGAAATTATCCTTGGAGATAATGCCACATATCCCGTGAAAGGGACAGGGACTGTGACCCTCCACTTGTCTCAAGGACAAGTCCTTCACTTGCAGGATGTACTCTATGTGCCAAATTTGAAGAAGAACCTTGTGTCTATATCGGCCATGGAAGACAAAGGTTTCAATGTGGCATTCACTGATGGAAAGGTGCTCATGTGGAAGAAGAGCTTCAAGGAAGCTATCTCGATTGGGTTTAGAGTTGATACACTCTACCAGGTTGGAGGAAGTCCACTGGGAGCTATGACATGTGATACTATTCGACAGACTGAACTATGGCACCGAAGGTTTGGACACCTTCACTACAAAGCCCTTCCCGAAGCAAGGAAGGTGGTGACAGGGATGCCCGAGTTTCCAAATAATCATGAAGGTGTATGTAAGGGTTGTGCCAAAGGAAAGCATACAAGGGGACCTTTCCCCTCAAGTGTCACAAAGACATTTGATATTTTGCAACTGGTCCATTCTGATCTATTTGGTATGCTACCCGTGACATCCCTGGGAGGATGTTCTTACTATATGACATTCACTGATGACTTCTCCCGCAAAACTTGGATATACTTCTTGAAGAAGAAGGATGAGGCTTTCATGTGGTTCCGTACCTTCAAAGCCTTGGTGGAAAATATGACAGGGAAGAAGATCAAGATTTTGAGGACCGCCAATGGCACTGAATATGAGTCAAATGAGTTCAAGGATTTTTGCAGAGAAGCTGGCATTAAGAGGGGGAGACTACTACTTTGCTCTCCTAAGCGAATGGTGTTCTTTGACATAAGAAACGGGACTATTGTGGAACGTGCAGTGCCATGTATGTGACCGAAGTCTAGAAGTTACGTGGGATCTGCGCAAATGCTGTATTTGTACTGCTTCAAAATAGATGCCCTCATTCGCTACGGACTCCAAAACTCTGAAGAGGTTTTTCAGCAGTAGAAACCGATGTCACACATTTTAGAAATTTTTGGATGTCCTGTTTATTTTCATGTGCCAAAAGAAAAGAGAAGTAAGTTGGATGCTTCTAGGAAGAAAGGAATGTTTGTGGGCTACAGCGAAACCTCTAAGGCCTATAGAGTCTATGTACCTGGTCAAAGGGAAGTAGAGATATGCCATGATGTCACTTTTGATGAAGATGCTTCCCTGAAGAAAGTAGTAGATCTTCCAAGATCTGAAGAAAATCATGAAGAAAGGCCTGGAAATCAAGAAGAACCGCAGGATGAGACAATGCCTGATATTGAAGGACCAATGGACCCTATCGATCCATCTCCTTCACTGGGAAAGAGACCATCATGGCTCGGGGACACCCTCGAAGATGCTGAGGGTCATGCTGCCCCAAGGGGGACATTCCGAGAAAGCAAGAAGCCGTGTAGATACCAAGGGTATCTAGCTGCCATGAGTACTATTGTATAATCTGAACCTGGATCTTTTGAGGAAGCCGTAAAGCATCAAGTCTGGAAGGATGCTATGCACGAAGAATATGAGTCCATAATGAAGAATGATGTCTGGGATGTGGTTCCAAGACCGAAGGACAAATCAGTTGTCACCGCGAAATGGCTCTACAAGATCAAGCATGGATTTGATGGAAGTGCTGAAAAGTTCAAGGCAAGATTTGTTGCCCATGGCTTCTCTCAAAAGGAAGGAGTAGATTATGATGACATATTTGCACCTGTGGCACGATATACTACCATTCGATCTATCATAGCCCTTGCTGCTACGCAAGGATGGAGTCTTCATCAGATGGATGTCAAGACCGCCTTTCTGCATGGTACAATAAAAGAAGAGGTGTATGTAGAACAACCTCTGGGATTTGAAGTTCAGAATCGGGACACTCATGTCTGCAGGTTGAAGAAAGCCCTCTATGGGTTGAAGCAAGCACCCAGAGCTTGGTACGAGAGGATGGATAGCTACTTGATGAAGCTGGGCTTCACCCGAAGTAATGCTGATCCGAACCTTTACTTCAAGGTTGTCCAGGGGAAGCCTCTCATTCTAGTGCTGTATGTGGATGACCTCTTCTTGACAGGTGCTGACCCTCTCATTCAGCAATGTAAGAGGGAGCTCGCTGCTGAGTTCGAGATGAAGGACCTAGGACTGATGCACTACTTCCTAGGCCTGGAGGTCTGGCAGAGACCTGGAGAGATTTTCCTTTCTCAAGGAAAATACATTGTGAAACTTCTGGAAAGATTTGGTATGGTGGACTGCAAGATCGTGTCAACACCAATGGAACTCAACCTCAAGAATTTGAGTGGCAGCGCTACTGGGCCTATATTGGCAAATCCTATTGAGTATCGTCAACTTGTAGGGGCTTTGATGTTCTTAGTGAACACCCGTCCAGATATATGTTTTGCAGTGAACACTTTGAGTCAACAGATGGTTGAGCCTCATCACTTTCACTGGGTTGGTGCCAAGAATCTTCTGAGATATCTTTGGGGCACGATAAACGATGGGTTGAGATACACTGCCGGGAGCGTGACACTCCTTGGATATGCGATAGATTGGGGTGAGTGTGGTGGATCGTAAGAGCACATCGGGATCTTTGCTAGAATCTTGGTTACGCCGATTTCTCTTGGGTGAGGGGCGAAGTCGGTGGCTTTGAGCACCGGTAGTAGGAATATTGTAGCGAGTATGGCTTTGTTGTGAAACGATTTAGTTCTGCAGCTCTTTATTCCATAAATGGACATGTGCTAGATACCACCGTGATACTCTGTGATAACCAGAGTGGGATTCACATGACTGAGAATCCTGTGTTCCACGACCGATCTAAGCATATTGATATCGGGTACCACTTTATCCGGGATATGGTACAGCGAGGCGCTGTAAGGCTCGATCATATAGGAACTGATGAGCAGGTCGCGGATATTCTCACTAAGCCCCTGGGGAAGGTCAAGTTCCTAACCTTCAGTGAGAATCTTGGTATCGTGGAACGACCCTATGATGTGGGTCTTGTTGGACGATGAGCTGCGGGAGCTCTAGGACGATTGAGGGCCGACTTCTCGGAGAGTATGAGCAACCACGAGGCTAGGCCTGGAGGCCAGCAGTGGTGTGCTGGACCCCACCCGTTGTGATTTTGAGTTGGTTCACCTCTCATTTTTAAATGCCCCCGTATGCATGCTACCCATTGAGTTCGGGGCTCATGGGAAGTACCTCTCATTTGGCCAATGAGGTCAGGAAAAGCTAGAGACTAGTAGCAAATAACCGATGGACACATCGAGATTGCTGTACTCTTGTCTAGGATGGCACGGTCCAACCGGTTGATCTGAGTTTAGTAGGGAATCTGGGACCTCC
This sequence comes from Pinus albicaulis, assembly GCA_034641835.2. Lineage (NCBI taxonomy): Eukaryota > Viridiplantae > Streptophyta > Pinopsida > Pinales > Pinaceae > Pinus > Pinus albicaulis. The sequence continues at coordinate 10,547 of JAXQQM020058236.1, read as the reverse complement.
CCCGCGTCCGGGTCGAGATGAACCAACTTCGGGTTGGTTGGAGACTCTTTAATGAGAGTCGATGAGAGGTTCCAGGACCTGCGAGAGTGCAGATTGTCAGTAGGGGGATGATCTTTGTGGTGACCCCACTTACGTTACGGAAATAAAGGCCAACAAAGCAAGTTATGGCAGGATGACGCACGATGTTTGATTGCACAGGTGGATGGAGTTCTCCCTAGTTGAAAGGGAGTGTTAAAATTGGACAACTAGGTCCAAACTCCATGTTATGATGCTCAGATGAAGATACCAATATTTTTATGGGGTTCGTCTTTCGGAGAGGTGTAAGATCCATATAAAATTGATCTTAATCTAATGAGCAGAACATTTATTTTGAATTTGTTTTTCATAATTTCAAATATGTGCAGGTCAGCCTTAAGGTTTTACACCTCGAGCAGATGTGTCACACACCTCGTGAGTGTATATAAATACGGTCAAAGTTGGAGAGCATTTCACACTCACTCAAGCACACATCTTCTTCTCTTCTCTGATTTAGTACGAGCTCCTTGGAGGACGATTTCAGCTCACACGTGGGAAGAAGGACAAGTTTGTACAGCCAAGAAGAAGGACGCAGATTGCTGCAGCTAGGGTTTCCAAGGAAGTTTGACCAGCGTTGACTTTGGTCAACGCATGGTCCAAAGAGGCCGAAATTTGTTGGAGAATTTGATTTTGAGAGGCCGTACACATTGGCACAGAAATCGAGTTCAAAAGGTTGACCGAAGTTGGAGCTGCGTTGACTTTGTTGTTGCTGCACTGCGTTGACTTTTCTAGAGTTGACTTGAGTTGACTGGGTGACTGATTTGAGGATTGCTGTGACACATTCTGGGTTGGCTGATCAAGGAGACTTTGCTGGTTGAAGCATCCTGTTGACCGCGTAACGCACCATCACATTTTTCCTGTTTCTGGTTTGTCTTCTATAGATCCCCTGGTATGTTCTATCAGCATTTTACTGAACTATTTATGTGATTGCTGTTATAAAAGTAAAACTGCTTCTAGCATAGAACATCTACAAAAATTTACAATGTTCTATCTCTAGTAGAGACTTACCAAGGCATTGGACATCTCCTTTGTTGTCCTCTTCTTATATATACGATCAAATGATCCTTTATGGCATTTAAGATCCTCTGCTTGGCCTTCACTTCCCTCTTCTTGTGAGCTACCAATTGTTGTGGATCTGTAGGTGGAGTAACGACATCCTTGAGAACATTCTAGAGATCATTCTCTTCTAGTAAGAGTGTAACCCTTGCCTTCCATCATAAGAAATTCGAGGCACCATCCAGTCTATCTTCAAATATGAGGCTAGATGATGCCATCTTTGAGATCCACTGCACAAACTTCAAATATGAGGCTAGATGATGCCATCTTTGAGATCCACTGCACAAACTTCCATATTTGAAAATTAATTTTGAAACTCTCTAATTGCTGGTCCTTCTTCTTTGCAATTGATTTACTACTACAAATCCCTGGAAGTCTCAATTAGAGAAATATCTCTGATACCATGTAAAAATTCCAAGCTTGGATGATTAATGTCCTTATGATTTTAGCTAAACAGGTAAATTGCTATAAATTAATTAATGTAGAAATTATATTTTAGAGTCTAGACCATGGCATCAGTCATACAATAGCTAGAATTTAGATAGTGGAAGCATAAAAACAATTTCACACATACATAGGTAACTTCTCCTTCAATTTCAGCTTTTTATTCCTTCAAAAAACTTATAAGTTGCCATAGTCTGCTAAACCAAGCAGCTGCATGATAAAATAAAAATCACTCTGAACTGAGCTTGCAATGCTTGTTGTACAACTGTAAGGCCTATGGACTATCTGTACCACTGTAAAAACATCGGCCTTTGCTTGATGCCCAAAAATGCAATTTTCCTGAAACTCTGCTCTCTCTCTCTCGGTCTATCACTCAACCTGCTCAACTGTTCAACTATGACTAAACCCTCTTGCTTGACTTGTCTTTATACTTTTTGCCAAGACCAAAACCCTAATCTATTTTTCGGATTACTCTTAGTCTAAGTCAGGCATGCATGAAATGCAGTTTTTAGACTCGATAGTGAAATATTTTTCTGCAATAAATTAGTTGCTGGAAATTGCAATTAGTCAAACAAAGAAAATTAAAAGCAATTTCTAGAATGTTAGAGTTATGATTTGCTTACTTTAGATGCAAAAATTAAATTTGTGGGCCAGATGTAATCCTGAAAAACTAAGTTTCTGAACTGAAATAATGATGAAATTGCATGAAACAACAATCAGAAATTTAAATCAGCAATTTCCAGCAAGAAAATAGAGTGGTTTTAACATCGTCTATCTTCAAAATTTCAGGTCTTGACTCCTAGGTCAATAATTTCGCTGGAAAAATAATTTTCTGGGCTGGAAATTGAAAAAGTTCTGAAAAATGTAATCAATAAAAACTTTCATTACTAATAACAATAATAAAAACAGTTTCCAACAAACTAGAGAAAGTAAAGTAGCTTGAAAATCTAATTTTGTGGATGGATGAGCAAGATAAACTAGTGCCTAGCTGATCCTTGGGCTATATGCAGGGTCTAACCTAGTTTAATTTCAAGGATTTAAGGGCTAATCAAGAGCTGAAAATTGGCTGAAAATTGGAGTCTAATTTATGCAAGGGAATAACTCTATTAGATGGTAATTTTAAAATTAAATCAAGTAATTTATTTGCTGTGTGGTTCTAGCCTAAGGTACTACTCTGAACCAATAAGATTAGAAATACCTCAAGAAAATAAACTTAAATAGCAAGGGTGGGAGAATTCACACCTATGTGTGTGCCTATGTATGCACCTTACGAATTGACCTCGATCCAATCCTTTGCAAGCACAAACAAAGCTCCAATCCACAACTATTTTCTCACAAACTGGCCTCACATGACATAAAAGAAAAATTTCCAAAACATTGCTCCAAGAGAAAGAAAGTTCTACTATAATTCACTTAATGACATCTATTGCAAGTAAGGGGAGCCTCTTATTTATAGAGTTTCAGGCCCAAACACCACAAATAAAAATAATATCCAAGTGATCATGTTTTTTGAGTTACAATGTTTTGGAATTGGCCATCAAATTATAATTGAATCCCTTCAAAAGAGGATAAAAAAGGTTAGGTTGGATGCTTAGGAGATAAAATAAGATAAGATAGTTGGATCAATGCCCCACAAATGACCACAAAAATGTTGAAAATTGGTAGTTTTGGTCATTATTTTCATTGGCAAAATCAAAGGAGAAATTATGTATTTTGTTGTTGACCAAGTCGGCCTCATTTGTATAAGTCGGCCCCACACATAAGGGGTTTGACCCTATGGTTAAAACCCATCTTTTAGCATACATATATATTGGCATTCGATTGACCGCATTTGGCATCTCACATCACTCATCCATTCAATCTGAAATAAGAAAATTTGTTCACATGTGTGAGGAGGAGAAGAAGAAATTTGTCTTTTCGTTGACTAGCTATTTGACTTCTGTTTGACCAACGTTGACTTGATTCGTTTATCTCTGATTTGACTGAGTTTTGATTGAGGGTTGAAGGCTGAAGTTTTAGCGGTTCGTTGACTGTGGTTGACCGAAGTTCTGCTCCTGTTCTGGCCTGTTGACCGAGAGTTGACCACTGGTAAACTATTGTACTTTGACTGAACTTTTCTGTGGATATTGTAGGCCGAATTATGACCCTACCTCAAGCCGAAATTCGACCCTCTGTTGCAAACATTGACTGTGGGCCAACATTGACTATTTCTCTCCTTTGACTGGTTTTGATTGGCAAATATTGAGGTCAGAAATTAGCATTTTGTTTGGAATATTCTGATGTATATTTTGATGAATTGAATTCTCTCTCATAAGGAAAGATCACTGGGTTTTCCCCCTTGTGGGGTTTTGTCCCAATCAAGTTTGGTGTCTCTTGTCTCATTGTTTACTGTGATCTCTATTGCTTTATTGAAGAAGTTAATGGTTGAAAATTTTCATGTGTAACTGCTTAATAATTGGAATGCTCTAAAGAAATTGTATTATTGGAAGTAGTCATCAGTTTGAAAAATTGTCTAGTCTTGATTACACTAGAAAATCAACATGGTATCATAGCTTTGGTGAAGTGAAAAAGTATCGAGATCACCTAAAAGAGCATTGGAAGCACCTTGAAGAGCAGTGGGATCCTACGTCTTTTGTTTTGATTGGTCATCTTCATCATGAATTCCTTCATGAAGACAAAAAACAAGTCAACAAGACTAGAATTGACCCATTGCTTGCAAGGCATAAGGTTTTGGGTATTGTATTGGGAAAAGTTACCGAACCAACTGATCAAGCGGGAAAAGACAAGTTTCAAGAAGATGACATCTTAGCCGTGAGCATCATTGTGGAATCTGTTAGAGATCATCAGAGTCGTTATATTGCTGATCATAAATCTTCCAAGGAGATGTATGATGCCCTTATTGGATTGCACACCATTAATAACATCACACAATCTATAAGTCTAAGGAGTCAACTTTGTGATATAAAGATGACAAAGAATGATAGTGTGGCATCATACTTCATAAGAATATCTGAATTAAGAGATCAACTCAAAACTATTGATGAACAAGTATTCGACGAAGAATTAGTAGCTATAGCAATGGGTGGTCTACGTGAATCTTAGGATTCGTTTGCCACAAACATTAGTGGCAGAGAAAATCCACCTTCCTTTGATAAGCTATGGGCTGCTTGCACTCAAGAAGAATCAAGGCTCCTATCTAAAGGCAAGATTCCAAATCTGGGTGAAGATTTTCAAGCTTTTGTAGCCCACTCAAAGAATAACAAAGGTAGAAGATATTTTGGAAGATCTCAAAGAAGTACAAGTGGAAGACCTACTCCAAGATTTGCTTCAGGAAGAGGACCTGCTCCACAAAGGAGACCTCTGCTGTCCTCTCATGAAAGAAGAGACATGACAAATGTTCAATTGTTAAGGTGGACAACTAGGTTCAAACTCCATGTTGTGATGCTCAGATTAAGATACTAATATTTTTGTTGGATTCCTCTTTCGGAGAGGTGTAAAATCCATATAAATATATCTTAATCCGATGAGCAGAACATTTATTTTGAATTTATTATTTATAATAAATTATATGTGCAGGTCGGCCTTAATGTTTTGCACCCCCAGCAGATGTGTCACACACCTCAATGATGTATATAAATACAGTCAAACTTGGAGAGCATTTCACACCAACTCATCACACATCTTCTTCTCTTCTCTGATTTAGTACGAGCTCCTTGGAGGATGATTTCAGCTCACACATGGGAGGAAGGATGAATTTGTACAGCCAAGAAGAAGGACGAAATTGCTGCAGCTAGGGTTTCCAAGGAAGTTTGACCAGCGTTGACTTTGGTCAACGCATGGTCCAAAAGGGCTGAAATTTGTTGGAGACTTCGATTTTAGGAGGCCGTACACATTGGCACAAAAACCGAGGTCAAAAGGTTGACCGAACTTGGAGCTGCGTTGACTTTTATGTTGCTGCCCTGCGTTGACTTTTCTGGACAGCGTTGAATTTTCTGGAGTTGACTTGTGTTGACTCGGTGACTGATTTGAGGATTGTTGTGACACATTCTGGGTTGGCTGATCATGGAGACTTTGCTGGTTGAAGCATCCTGTTGACCGCCGTAACGCACCATCACATTCTTCTGTTTCTGGTTTGTCTTCTATAGATCCACTGATATGTTCTATCAGCATTTTACTTAATTGTTTGGGTGATTGTTGTAATAAAAGTAAAGTTGCATCAAGCATAGAACATCTACAAAAATTAACATGGTATCAGAGGTGAGGTGAAGACAAGCCCTACCTTTAGCAATCACCATCTGAGAAAATGGGTTCCACAATTTATGAATTCAAGGAGAATGACAAACTGACTGGAAGGGATGACTTCCATGCCTGGAAGATGATATTAGATCTCAAATTGGAAGACCATGATCTCATGGACCATGTACTGGGTAAGATACAAGAACCTCCATCCAATGCTACTGTTGCTGCTAAAAACAAGTATAAGAAGGGGGAGATCAAAGCAAAGCTGATGATCAGGGAATCCATTCATAAAAGCCTGGTGGCCTACATCTCTGAGTTGGGTACATCTAAAGAGATGTATGATAAATTGATCCTAATGTTCAAGGTAAACAATGTAAACCAAGTGCTATTCTTCAAGAATCAATTGAAGAATCTGAAGAAAGGCAGGGATGAGTCTGTCCAAACATTCTTTCTGAAATTGACCGAGATTAGGAACAATCTGCTGGCTATTGGGGAGACAATAGCCGATCGTGAGATGGTACTCACCGCACTTGGAGGACTCCCATATGAATGGCATGTATTCAACACTACCATTCTCAATAATAGTACAATTCCCAACTTTGACGAGCTAATGTCCAGATGCATGCAAGAGGAGACAAGAATGAAGGAATACGAAAATGACAAGAATGCTGCCTATGCTGCTCATTCCAGAAAGAAGAACTCTGGTGGTCCTAAGAACAAAGGAAGAACAAGGGCTCAAGGAAAGAAGGGCAAGTGTTTCACTTGTCATAGGCCTGGTCACTATGCTAGAGAATGTCCTTTCAAGAAGGATTCTCCCGATAGTGATGACAACAACAACAACCGAAGGAATGGAAATCAAAGTAACAACAGGTCCAAAGGAAAGAGGGAGGCTCCTCTGATGAAAACAATCAACTTTTCAAAAGGTCTAGAAACTCCAGGTATGAGGAATCTAATGTTGTTGACAAAAGAGATGAATACATTCTTGTATCTGCTCTCTCTGCTGCATCCCCGCCCGACACTATGGATGTCTGGCTGATAGATAGTGGTGCCTCAAGACACATCACTGGGTTCAAGGAAGCACTCTCTAACTTGGTTGAGAAGGACACCAATCTGGAAATTATTCTTGGAGATAATGCCACATATCCCGTGAGAGGGACAGGGACTGTGACCCTCCACTTGTCTCAAGGACAAGTCCTACATTTGCAGGATGTACTCTATGTACCAAAATTGAAGAAGAACCTTGTGTCTATATCAGCGATTGAAGACAAAGGCTTCAATGTGGCATTCATTGAAGGAAAGGTACGCATGTGGAAGAAGAATCTCAAGGAAGCTATCGTGATTGGTTTTAGAGTTGGAACACTCTACCAGGTTGAAGGAAGTCCTCTAGGAGCTATGACATGTGATACTGAACTATGGCACCGAAAGGTTTTGACACCTTCACTACAAGGCCCTTCCCGAAGCAAGGAAGGTGGTGACAGGGATGCCCGATTTTGGAAATAATCATGAAGGTGTCTGTAAGGGTTGTGCTGAAAGAAAACACAAAGGGGACCTCTCCCCAACTAGCATTTGATGTCTTGCATTGATACATTCTGATATGTCTGGTATGCTGCTCGTGACATCCTTGACAGGATGTTCCTTTTATGAGACAAACATGTTCAGGAACGTTTGCAAAGGAGCTAGCATCAAGAGGGAGACCACAATGTGTGTGGACTACAGTGAAATCTCTCAGGCTTATAGAGTTTATGTACTTGGTCAAAGTAAGTTGAGATATGACATAATGTCACTTTTGACGAAGATGCTTTCCTGAGGAAAGTTGTAGATTTTCCGAGATCTGAGGAAAATCATGAAGCAAGACCTGGAAATCAAGATGCTGAGAGACATGCTGCCCTGAGGGGGACATTCCGAGAAAGCTAGAAGCCGTGCAGATACCAAGGGCATCTAGCTACCATGAATACTATTGTACAATCTGAACCTGGATCTTTTGAGGAAGCCGTAAAGCATCAAGTATGGAAGGATGCTATGCACGAAGAATATGAGTCCATAATGAAGAATGATGTCTAGGATGTGGTTCCAAGACCGAAGGACAAATCAGTTGTCACCGCGAAACGGCTCTACAAGATCAAGCATGGATCTGATGGAAGTGCTGAAAGGTTCAAGGAAAGATCTGTTGCCCGAGGCTTCTCTCAAAAGGAAGGGGTGTATGTAGAACAACCTCTGGGGCTTGAAGTCCAGGATCGGGACACCCATGTCTGCAGTTTGAAGAAAGCCCTCTATGGGTTGAAGCAAGCACCCAGAGCTTGGTACAAGAAGATAGATAGCTACTTGATGAAGCTGGGCTTCACTCGAAGTAATGTTGATCTGAACCTTTACTTCAAGGTTGTCCAGGAGAAGCCTCTCATTCTGGTGCTGTATGTGGACGATCTCTCTTTGATAGGTGCTGACCCTCTCAGTGTAAGAGGGAGCTCGATACTGAGTTCGAGATGAAGGATCTAGGACTGATGCACTACTTCCTAGGCCTAGAGGTCTAGCAGAGACCTAGCGAGATTTTCCTTTCTCAAGGAAAATACATTATGAAGCTTCTGGTATGGTGGACTGTAAGTCCGTACTAATGGAACTCAACTTTAAGAAGTTGAGTGGCAGCGCTGCTAGGCCCATATTAGAAAATCTCACTGAGTGTTGTCAACTCGTGGGGGGCCCTGATGTTCTTAGGGAACATCTGTCCGGACATATGTTGTGCAGTGAAAACTTTGAGTCAACACATGGTTGATCATAACATTCACTAGGTTGGTCCCTAGAAACTCTTGAGATATCTCTGAGGCACGATAGACCATGGGCTGAGATACACTGCCAGGAGTGTGACACTCCATGGATATACTGATGTCGATTGGGCTGGCAGTGTGGTGGAACGCAAGAGCACATTTGGATGCTACTTCACATGAAGATCTGCTTCGGGCAGGAAACTGAAGTCGGTAGCTTTGAGCACCGCTGAGGCCGAATACATTGTAATATGTATGGCCTGTTGTGAAGTCACTTGGTTGCGAAAACTCTTTAGTGAGTTGTTCGAGCATGTGCTAGATGCCACCATTATCCTTTGTGATAACTAGAGGGGGATTCGTTTGTCATAAAATCCCGTGTTCCACTAACGATCCAAGCATGTTGATGGCTGGTACCACTATCCGAGATATGGTACAGCGAGGCGCCGTAAGGCTCGATCATATAGGAACTGATGAGCAGGTCGCGGATATTCTCACTATGCCCTTGGGGAAGGTCATGTTCCTAACCTTCCATGAGAATCTTGGTATCGTGGAACGACCCTATGATGTGGGTCCTGTTGGACAATGAACTCTGGGAGCTCTAGGGGGGCTTTGGGGAGAGCTTCTCGGAGCTATGGGCAACCACAAGGCTAGGCTTGCCAAACCTTGTTGGTGTGCTTGGACCCCACCGTTGTGATTTTGAGTTGGTTCACCTCTCATTATCAGTGCCCCGTATGCATCCTACCCATTGAGTTAAGGGCTCATGGGAAGTACCTCTCATTTGGCCAATGAGATGGGAAAGGCTAGAGACTAGTAGCAAAGACTGATGGACGCATCAGAATTTGCCGTACTCTCTATCTGAGATGTACAGTCCAGCCCCTTCCACTTGATCACGGGATCAAGTATGGTAGATTCCCGGACCTCGCGAGCTTCGGGTGGATGAACCAGCTACGGGTTGGTTGGAGACTCTTTGTGAGTCCCGATGAGGGATTCAGGACTCTGAGCAGTTGTCGGCGGGAGATGATGTCTTTGTGACTAATTCATACATTACACGAAATAAAAGAGGCCAACAAAGCAAGTTATGGCGGGATGACGCACGATGTTTGATTGCACTGGTGGATGGGGTTCTCCCTAGTTGAGAGGGAGTGTTAAATTTGGACAACTAGGTCCAAACTCCATCTTGTGATGCTCAGATGAAGATTCCAATATTTTTGTTGGATTCCTCTTTCGGAGAGGTGTAAGATCCATATAAAATTTATCTTAATCCGATGAGCAGAAAATTTATTTTGAATTTATTATTTATAATAAATTATATGTGCAGGTCGGCCTTAATGTTTTTCACCCCCAGCAGATGTGTCCCACACCTCAATGATGTGTATAAATACAGTCAAACTTGGAGAGCATTTTCACACCAACTCATCACACATCTTCTTCTCTTCTCTGATTTAGTACGAGCTCCTTGGAGGACGATTTCAGCTCACACGTGGGAGGAAGGACGAATCTATACAGCCAAGAGGAAGGACGAAATTGCTACAGTTAGGGTTTCCAAGGAAGTTTGACCAGCGTTGACTTTGGTCAACGCATGGTCCAAAAGGGCTTAAATTTGTTGGAGACTTTGATTTAGGAGCAGTGCCCATGGTTACAAAGCAGGGTCAAAGGTTGAGAAGGTTGACGAACTTGGGCTCCGTTGACTTTTATCAACTTTGCCCATGCATTGACTTAAATAGGTTGACTTGTGTTGACTCGGTGAGCGGTTGAGGATTGTTGTGACACAATGCAGGTTGGGCGATCAAGGAGACTTTTCTTGGTTAGAGCACCACCATTGACGCTAGTAACACTTTCCATCACATTCTTTTGTTTACTGGTTTGTATTACATAGATCACTTGATATGTTCTATCGGCATTTTATGCTTCATTTGGGTGATTCTTCCATAATAAGTAAAGTTGCATCAAGCATAGAACATCTACAAAAATTAACAT
>JAXQQM020071416.1:0-83591 GCA_034641835.2 Pinus albicaulis | reverse complement strand
AATGTGTTAATTCGTGACTAAAAAGGCCATGAAATGAGATTTCCTCCTTCTTGAAGAGCCTCTCTAGTGTTATTTTGAAGGTATTACAATTCTCTGGAGCCAAAATAATTCTGCCATTTGGGGGATTTTGTTGAACACATTGAGTTTTTGACCCTAATTTCTTCTTTCTGATCTAAGAGAAACTTAAATAAATTGGCTTGTGATATGATTTTAAGTCCCAAATTTGATCTCCAATCAACACTTCCTCCATTTTCTCACACAAACTATGTGAGAAAATTACATAATCTACTACACTTGCTCCATTGTAAGTATTGCAAGTGAGAATACCAGACTTTTCCCAGCTTGTCAAACCATTACAAATGACTAAATCAAAAGCCCCACATAACGTAAGAAATTTTTCTCCAAAGAGATTGTAGCCTTTATCCTCTAAAATTCGTTCCCACTGATGATTACTCTCTTCTGTAAGCCAAATAGGATCACAATCTTCTTTACAACAAATAATGCTAGCTTGTTCACCTGCAGTTCTAGCATTGAAATCCCCCACTATAAGGACTTCACCTAGCTGAGAATATATTGCAATATATGTTTTTAGGGTTGCAAAGAGATCTTCGTGGTTAAGCCCTTTACTTTTGTAGATTTTTGAAACTTGCAGCGCAAAATAACATGCTGCAATTCTTATGTGATTTCCATTTTATGATATTTTAAGCCAGACAAATTGCTTATTTGGGTCTTCTTTCTCTAGCTGAATGAAACGACCTTCTTTTTCTATTACTAATACCATGATACCCCCGTGCCCTTTGCCATTCATTGCTACCTTGTTCCACACTGCTATCTTCCAATACCCTTCAAACAAAGGTGTCTTGCGCCCTTCATGCTCATGTGTTTCTATGAGGCAAATTGTGTCTCTACCTTTTGCAATATGCCCTAACCCAGGTCCTCATCTCCATGGGTAACCCCTGCAGTTCCAAAAAACTAATATTAAGGAAACCTGGGTACGACTTGATTGCTATTTGTTTTGACATGTAAGACTCACAGTTGAGTATTTGTCCCTGCTTTCCCATACTGACCTTGCTTCCTCATTTCTTGATGAAGAGTTTGCTGCCTCTTCTTTGTTATCGTTTTGCTGCCTTGTTTTGGAAGGAGGTCGAAATTGCGCTATCTCATCTTTACCTTTATAAATCCATGCTCTTTTTCCCTCATCTCTTGCTACCCTAACTTTTGTCATTTCGTCCCTCCTTTCCTCTTGTTGTCTTACAGTTAAATCGTCTTCTAGAAAAAACCAAGAACCCCTCAAGAGCTGCTTCTTGCTTAGAATGATATCTTTATCACGCAAGCTGGGCATGATGAATTTTATGGGTCTGGGTCTCTCACCATTAAGCTTACCTACTCTCCATGCTTGACATATTTGTCCTTGCCATTGGAACTTGTCTTTCAAGAAGTCTCTTGCAAGTTCAAGAGTACATTCATTTTTCCCATAATCTTTCACCTCTTTAATAATTTTGTTTGTTTTCCTTGCTTTCCCTATCTTGCATGTTGTCAACCTGAATGCTTATTTCTCCTTCCCTCTTAGCAGAATTGCTAATCACTTGAGCCTAGGTTTTGGAGAGTTTTATGGAATCTCCTTTCCTCTCTTCTCTTGATGTCTCTTCATTGTTTTCTATTTGGGAAACTACTTTCCCCTTATCTTGGGATGGTTTCGCATTCATCACCTCTATATTCTCCACTGCAAATTTCTTCATGTTTTGCACCTCCGCTTTCATGCATTTTCCATTTTCCCTATTCGGAGAGCTTCTTGTAGAAATGACACTTGCTCCTTCATAACTTTGTTGCTTTCTTCTCAGCTGTTATGATATGGATTGTACAATCCCTTTCCAGCTCTTTAGCTTCTACTAAGCCATGATAATTTGTTTTTTTTTACCAATACAAGTTATATATATATATATATATAACCTAATTTATATAATTTGATTTATTAATCATTGAACCAAATTTAATTTTATGTTTTTTTATTTTTTAAGTCATGTGACTCCTAAGATGATTATATACATGATTTTTGGCTGGACAAATGACTGCATAGGGGCATTAAAGTCGTCAAAATCACCCAAACTACCACACAAACTTTTAACATGGCTAAATTTTTATCCTAAAACTTTTGAACTAGTGACCTTCAAATTTATTATAAATAGCACTTTTTCTTAAATTAAAATTATTAATAAAAAATTAGAAATGCATTTACAATTTGAATATAAATTGAGTATAATAATAGGAAAAAAATCTCAATAAAGTAGATCAATATAATTTTGTGTTAAAGTTGGATAAAATGAGTTATTAATTGATTATAATAAAATAATATATGTTTTTCTGGTTTATTTTCCAAATTTAAAAAATTTGAAATGGTACCTACACTAAACTTTCTATTTTTTAAGTCGTTAACAATAAGTTTGAAAATTATTATTACAATATACTTGTTATAATATCAACCTGTTGAATTAAACTTAAATGAATGGAAATTACCATTACAATATACTTTTTATAATATTGAATTAAACTTAAATGGGACGATAGGATAATTTCTCTCTGGTTATAATATTGAATTAAAATTAAATGGGACGAGGATAATTTCTCTAAACAACTCCATAATACAATTTCTACAATTTCAATTAAAATAAAGTTATAATTATTAAATTAAAAAAAAAAAAATTAGCATTATCCCAAAACTTAAATTAAATAATATATAAACATAAAATGAATAAAATATAACATATAATATAAATATCATTGCTTAATGCAACCCAATATTCAAAATCATTATATAATATATATTTTAAATTTTAAAAAACATATATTATAAACATATTATTACAAGAATATATATTTTAAAATTTAAAAAACATATATTATAAACATATTATTACAAGAATGAAATAGTTAAATTATTAATAAGATATTTCATTCCACTCTTTCATAAATAAGAAAATTGAAAAAACTATCCTAATTAGTAGTTTGTTGGAGAGTTGATTAATAAACATTTATTTATCCATTTGTTTAATTTTAAATATGTAAATTTAGACTAGTAATTAATTTTTCAATTGTCTTTTTTTTACTAAAATAATAAATTATTTGAAATTAGTTAATTTGTTAAAATTAATTTCTACCATCGTCAAATATATTTAATGAAACTCTTATATTAATTATATATTAACTATTCTTTTAAGTTCCTAATGTATAACTATTACATGAGTTAATATTACATATGTTTTATTAATAAAAATATTTAAAAAATAACATTTTTCTAATTTGCTTTTTTATTTCACAATATTTTTCTATTTCTAACTTTATTATAATTTTTAAGCAACCTTCATATATAATGAATATCTTTTTATTAATTCTATGTATTTCCTTGGTTGAAGCACACAAAAACTTTGTTATGGTTTCAACCATTTTCTCTTTTGCAGGATAAACCACGATATTTCGTTTTTCAATGTTTTTTCAATTCTGGGTATTATTTATTTAATTCCTCCTCTCCGTTTTTCAATTTTTTTTAAAGATTCTGTGTTTTATTTATTTATTTCGTCCACTCCGTAATTATTTTTAATTGCATTCATGTACTCTATGCCATTTCATTATAATTTCAATACTGGTCTATATTTACTTTATCTTATTGGTTTTTTTGGGAAGTGCACTAATCATATTATCATATAGGCCTAGGAGTTGTTCGAATGGTTTGATAATCAATTAAGTTAGTTATTTTTATTTTTATTTTTAATTAATTTTTAAAATGAATAGTAAAAATATAAAAACTTAATTATAATACTAAATAGATTAAAGTGATGTGGGGCTCTTATGATTTTTATATTATTGATTGATTTATTTATCAATATTTTTGTGATTGATTTTCTATTGAAATCTAACGTTTTGTTCCCTATTTTATTTACCTTGGGTTTGGGAAAGCTAGCAACAACAAGAATAATAAAAATTTGTTGGAGGAATCACCACAACTCTATGAAATTCGCAATTTCCATATTGGGATCCTAGTTACTAGTTTGTAAAGTTTACTAACACTTGCAGGTTTTTGTGTAACAACGAACCTCTTCATGCTATCAGAGCCTGGACACCCAGGTTCGATTCCCCTGAGTTGCGTTTGAGGGTGGGTGTTGGAGGAATCACCACACCTCTATGGAATCAATAATTTCCACCATGGGGATCCTAGTTACCGGTTTGTAAAGTTTACCAACACCTGCAGGTTTTTGTGTAAGGAAAAACCTCTTCATGGTATCAACGCTTGGTCCAAGCTCGATTCCCTCGAGCTACATTTGAGGGGCGGTGTTGGAGGAATCACCACACCTTTATGGAATCTTTAATTTCCACTTTACCAACACCTTCAGGTTTTGGTGTAATAGCAAACCTCTTCATAATAATGTTTTCCATTACACCAAAATGTTAGGATATTTCGACACATAGGAAATAGTTAAGTATACCTTGGTCTAGCGCAAAGTTAGGTAAAGTGTGTTTCTTTACTATTTACATGTAACTTATAATCTGACGGTCACGATATGTAGTGATTCGACGGTTCACTCTCTCCTCGGTATTACAGACACTTGATATGTGGCTTAATACCCGTTTGGTCCATGATCTCTATTTAAAGAGCATGGAGGGTCATTTGTCTAGTAACTGTTTATGAGAGAAGCTTATGTAATTTTTCTTTCTTTATATTAATAAATTGCCTGAAGTGGCCGCATTAGCTCAAGCCCTGGATTGTTTCCCTCTTTGAGGGTTTTAACCACGTCAAATACTGGTGTACTGATCTGTGATCTATTTGTGAGCAGTGACGTTTGGTGTTTGATCTAAGGAACTTACCCTATAAATTCCTACATGGTATCATGATGGCCACATAGAGTCTAAATGTTTTAAGAATATGGAAGCCTTGGAAGCAACAATGAAGAAGCACAACATCAATTTGGATAACTCTTCAACACTAGCGTCAGGAATTGCACTTTCTGCTTATGGTTGTCAAGCATCAAGATCTGGTTATGCTTTGACTATTTCTTCTTCTTCTTATTCTGATGAGTGGCTCATTGATTCTGGAGCCACTTACCACATGGCCAAAAATAAAGCCATGTTTTCTTCTTTAAATGATTGTAACACCAAAAATATTTATGTTGGTGATGATAGATCTCTTAGTGTTGTAGGGTCCGGAACCATTCATCTAGATAATGGTCAATTTAATGATGTATTATGTGTTCCTACCTTGTCCTGCAACCTTCTATATGTTTATCAGATAACTCATTTAGGTGAAGGGAAAAAAATAGAATTCTCACCTCATGACGTTGTAATTAAGGATCTCAAAGATCCCAGACATGTTTTAGCTACTGGCATTGTTGACGATTCCACAAGGTTGTATAAATTTGAAAACTTTGGGTCATCATGTCTTCCCTCCATTTTTGTTGCTCATAATGATGAAGTGACCAAACTTTGGCATGAGCGATTTGGTCACTTAAACTATCGCTCTCTTCAAACTCTATGTAAAGAAAATATGGTGACATGTCTTCTTATGGTAACTTGCCGAGATGGTGTTTGTTCCGGATGTGTACTCGGAAAACATCATCGAGATAGTTTTGAAAAATGTGCCTCTTGACACGCTTCAACCCCTTTGCAGCTTGTGCACAATGATTTATGTGGTCTGCTTCCCATTGTTTCTTTCTCTAGTTGCAAGTACTTATTAACATTCATTGATGATTTTTCCAGACGCACTTGGGTATACTTCTTAAAACTCAAGAGTGAATTTTTTAACATGTTCTTGGCCTTTAAGGCCTTTGTTGAGAAATAATTTGGACATCCAATTCTTAAGTTAAGATTAGACAATGGAGGATAATATGTTAACAACAAGTTTATCAACTATTGCACTGAGCATGGAATTCAATTGCAACATACTGTTCCATATACTCCACAACAAAATGGTGTAGCTAAAAGGAAGAATCACACGTTAAAATAAATGGCTAATTGTATGCTTCAATCTAAAGGAATTAGTCTCAATTTTTGGGTAGAAGCAATTAATTGTGAAAATTACATAGTAATTCACACTCCTACTAAGGTTTTAAGAAATATAACTCTAGAAGAAGTCTAGAACTCAATCAAACCAGATGTAAGTCACTTTCTTGTTTTTGGAAGTGATGCTTGGGCCCATATTCCATATGTGAAACATAAAGCCTTAGAACCTAAGTGTGAAAAATGCATTTTTGTTGGATATTTTGAAGATGTCAAAGGATATAGACTTCTTCAACCAAAATCCAAAAATATAATCATTAGAAGAGATGTAAAGTTTGATGAAAATATATCAGCCTGCGAGCCTAGTTCGACGGATGTGCCACCTTTGGCATGCGAGCCTGATTCGGCATATGTGCCACCTCTCTCTATCTCTTCTATTTTTGACAACATTCTTCTAGTTCAGACAATGACAACGAGGATGAAAATATTACTCCACCTCTTGAAGATATTCCTTCATCTCCACAGATTCTAAGATGGGTCCTCTCTACTCAGGATGCATCAGGTTCTCTTGCATGTGACCCTGTATATCGACACCGTACATGTTCTGAGTTCAAAAGAGCCTCTTCCTTATTGGCTCAAGTTCCAGAAAATCTTGATCTAGGCACCTTTGAAGAAGCTTCACATCATCCAGATTTGGATGAAGCTATGAGTGAAGAATATCGTTCCTTATTAGAAAATGATACTTGGGATCTTGTTCCTCTTCCAAAGGGAAGACAAATTGTTAGATGCAAATGGGTTTACAGAAAAAAGTTTGGACTAGATGGCAAAGTGGATAAACATAAATCTCATCTTGTTGCTAAAGGATTTTCACAAGTTGAAGGCATTGACTATACTGAAACCTTGTCCCTTGTTGCAAAAATGAATTCCATCCACCTTGTTATTTCCCTTGCTGCCTCCTTTAAATGGGGAGTCCATTAGATGGATGTTAAATCCGCCTTCTTACATGGAGATTTACATGAATAAATCTACATGGAACAACCCCATAGCTTTATCCAAAATGACTCTAGCCTTGTTTTTCGCCTTAGGAAGTCTCTCTATGGTCTCAAGAAAGCTCCTTGGGCTTGGTATGCCAAAATAGATAGCTTTCTCTTAGATAATTTCTTTTCTAGGTGTCATTCTGACAACACTGTCTACACCAAGAAAGTGGGTAAGTCCTTCATCATCCTTGTTCTTTATGTTGATGATCTTATCCTTACTGGTAGTTATCCCAACCATATAAACCATGTGAAGTCTAGCCTCAAAAAGAAGTTTTAAATGACAGACTTAGGACACTTGCATTATTTCCTTGGTCTTCAGGTCTATTAATACAAAGAAGTTATTACCCTTTCTCAGTCCAAGTATGCTTGTGATCTTCTACGCTACTTTCACATGGAGCATTGTAAGCTAGCCCCTTATCCCTTTCAGTCTGGAGTCAAGCTTTTAGTCACTTCTACTTTCCCTGAAGTTGATGCTACCTTATACCGTCAACTTGTTGGTAAACTTCTGTATCTAACCCATACCTGTCTTGACCTTTCGTTTGCCCTTGGTCTTGTTGCTCGATTTATTCACGAACCTCATGAAAGTCACTCGAATGCAGCTAAAAGAATCCTTCGATATATTCGAGCTACATTATAGTTCCAGATTCATTAAAGTGTAGGCACATCTCCATTGTTGATTGGTTTCACTGATTCTGATTGGGTTGGTGACCCTGATGATCAAAAGTCTACTGTAGGTTATGTATTCACTCTTGGTTCAGGACCTATTACATGGTCTTGTAAGAAACAAAGTGTCATCTCTTTTTCTATGGTAGAAGTAGCATATCATGATGTAGTTGAAGCCAACAAGGAAGCCCTATGGCTCCATCATATCCTGACCGAATTTGGTCTTCATCAGCAACATCCAGCTGCAATTTGGTGTGATAATTAGAGTGCCATTCAACTATGCAAAGATCCAGTACAACATCAACATATGAAACACATTGAGCTTCACATACACTTCATCAGAAATCTCATTCATGATCGTGTTCTTGAAGTTTTGTATTGTTCAACCAATGAACAAGTTGCCGATATCTTTACAAAGGCTCGCACAAAAGCGAAGTTTATCAAACTTCAATCTATGCTTGGAGTTCAGGAAAGTTATAATTAAGGGGGGATAGGCTCTAATGCCTTCTTCCTTCTCCTATTGTGCCACCTTTATAAATCCTTCAATATTATTCCAAGTTGTTCTTAAGGGGGGATGTTAGGATATTTTCGACACATAGGAAATAATCTCCTTTTGTGTCACCTTTGTAAATCTTTCAATCCTATCCAATGATGTTTTTAAGGGGGGATGTTAGGATATTCCGACACATAGGAAATAGTTAAGTATAAGTTGGTCTAGCGTAGAGTTAGGTAAAGTATGTTTCTTTACTATGTACATTTGTAACTTATAATCTAACAGTCATGATATATAATGATGCGACAGTTCACTCCCTCCTCAGTATAACCGACACTTGATCCGTGGATTAACACACGATTGGTCCATGATCTCTATTTAAAGAGCATGGAGGGTCATTTGTATGGTAACCGTTTATGAGAGAAGCTTATGTAAATTTACTTTCTTTATATTAATAAATTACATGAAGTGGTCAAGTTGGCTCAGGCTGTGGATTGTTTCCCTCTTTGAGGGTTTTAACTACGTCAAATACTGGTGCATTGATATATGATATATTTGTGAGCGGTGGCCTTTGGTGTTTGATCTAAGGAAATTATCCTGTAAATTCCTCCACAAAACCCCGTAAATTCCTACACAAAACCCTTAGGTGTTGGTAAAATTTCCAAAATGGTAACTAGGATCCCAAGGTGGAAATTACAGATTCAATAGAGGTGTGGTGATTCCTCCAACACCCCCCCTCAAATGAAGCTCTCCCAGGGTGTAAATTAAGGATTACATAGGTGTGTGGTGATTCCTCCAACACCCCCCTTAAAAGGAAGCTCGAAGAATAGAGCCTGGGTCCAGGGTTTGATGTTTTCTGTTATACCAAAATCCACAGGTGTTGGTAAATTTTGCAAACCGGTAACTAGGATCCCGATGGCAGAAATTACAGATTCCATAAAGGTGCAGTGATTCCTCCAACAAAGTGAATGGACCATACAGTTTTGTTCAGTGCATCCAATATTGGCTTGGAAATTACATATTCCATAGAGTTGCATTGATTCTTCCAACAAAGTGAATGAACCACAATGTTATGTTCAGTTCATTTACTATTGGCCTATAACATTGGCCTGTAACACCATATCTAATCTGCCATGCCATTATCCCCATGCTTGTTATTGATACCATGCATCTTAAGCATCATAGTTATAGCGGACCATTCCCTCCCTTTATAATATATATACTTACCTACCTATTATTAACCCATCTTCATTGAAGGAATTATTGAGACATACCAGTTATGGTGAGACAACAATTACAACTGAGATGTACTAAACAATTACTATCCTGTATTCTTCTATTTTTATCTTCTTTATGCCCTTATTTAAACAATTTTTTTTTTTTGAATTTTCTATGACATTACTTGTAAATTTTTCCTATTCCTTTTCATTTTCTTCAAATTTTCACACGTCAAATGGATAATATATGGATTCCGGTAGATGAAATTGGTATAAGGCAATTTGATGTAACTTTACCATGGATAGTGCGCTTTACAAATTTCTTAGAGAATTCAAATATTGAAAAAGAATTCATAAGCATTTTTTTTACCATGGATAGTGCGCTTTACAAATTTCTTAGAGAATTCAAATATTGAAAAAGAATTCCTAAGCATTTTTTACTTTTTGAAAGAGTTTTTATGAAATAAGTTATTTTTAGCCAAGTATTTTTGCATAATAATTTTTAGATGTTTTATTTTACAATTTCAAAAAAATAAAAAATTATTTGACAAATAGTTTGTTATATATTTTAAATGAATACCCTGATATTATAATT
Organism: Pinus albicaulis; assembly: GCA_034641835.2. Taxonomy (NCBI): domain Eukaryota; kingdom Viridiplantae; phylum Streptophyta; class Pinopsida; order Pinales; family Pinaceae; genus Pinus; species Pinus albicaulis. Next base: position 73,601 of record JAXQQM020071416.1, on the reverse strand, counting down.
TCCAAAATATTTGTAAACATTTTATTAGAAATTGTATTTGATTGGAATTAAAATTGTGATTGTCTATATGTAATTTAATTATTTCCTTTCTTTATAGTGTCTTTTTAGTGTAAATTAATGTTCAAAGAGAAATTTAAAATACCAAGCTAGCTAAATCAAAACTATAGTGTGGTTTATGTAATCTGGTTTAGATTATAAATATGAAAAAATTATCATGTTATCCTTTATCATTAAAATCATGAAATTAATTTTTTTTAAACACAACATGAATGAAATATAGAAGATAAGATTCTATTGAATCATAGAATAAATAAAATTCGATCAAAGGAAATGATATTCAATAGAAAAGCATTCAAACAAGACTTAAAAATTACAGTTCCCTAAGATATATCTGTCCCACTTAGCATTTTATCTATAGAAAATGTCGGGCACTTTCTCATACAAAATATAGTTAAATAAATTCTCCACAAAAGTGAATGATAAATAAAAAGAACCCTAAAATGAAAAATAATTGAACTCTTCCCTAAATATTTTCACAAATAACATTTGTTTCAATAAACATGTCATGTTTTTCTCTAGTTTTTAACTTTTCAACTGAACCTTAACCAGTATGCAACATATAAGCAATATATGGCCAACCCTTAAGCTCTACTATATTTATTTGAAAAGGCATGAATTTATCGATGTGCAACCATGTATTAGTAAATGTCATCCAAATGATTTTCAGGATCCATTTTCAATATAAACATAAATTTGTGGTCTAACCTAAAATTAAATTAGTTGTCATTCCATGTGAAAATAAAAAATGTGTGAATAGAAACCTTAAAATAGAAATTTATTTTCATATCTATCAAACAATTTTAGAAAATGTAGCTTATAAATTGCAAATGAAAAAAATAAAAAATAAAAAATAAAAATTATCAAATATTCTTGAAAAGATCATATTTCAAAATTTTGCAAATATTTTTGAAAAATATTCATTAAGAAAATATTTTAAAGATTGATTAGTTTGAAAGAAAATAATCTTTCATGAAATTTATCAAATTACTCCTTAATAATCTAATCCGATTTTTTTTGTACATTGAGAAACATGTGTAACCACCTCCTCCTACATTTACCCAAGTTCCCCGCTCTACCCAGGTAAACATGTGACAAAGAGTTACTATGACATGACTCAACCTCCTAAGTAGATTTAAAGAAGTGGAATCGATGAACGAAAAATTTAATGACCTTCCTCAAGAACTACAGGACCCCCAAGAGCTAAACTACCCCTGTAGGTGCCCAAAACCTGAGTCAGATTGATTTTTCACTGAATTGAACTCCTAGTCTCATGCACAATCCTACATCCATGTGAATTTAGGTATTAAGTCACATGCATAAGCCTACAAGCCACTGACAACAGTCACAATTTCCCAATTTTGTGCCTGCAACCACAGAATTTGTGCCACCTTTTTAAGGCTAGAGTCCAAATCACTGCCCAAAACTTGATTAAACTTTCTAAAATAATATGACACAAAAAATCCTCTAACACAAAACTTGAAGAATGAATTGACGTAAGAAAGCCTAACCATGATAGAAATGTTGTAAAACACATTTTGAACATTTAATCTAAAGTCTATAAATGCATATATAAATGCATATATGAACATAGGGGTCTCATATTGATCTGAAATTCATCAAGAAAGTTGTAATATCCCTTCGACACTAGAATAGTGTTTTAATTAAGATGGATAGAATGGCAGAAAGACAATGAAAAGGATTGAAAACATGTAAATAAATTAAAGAAGATGCAACTGCTTGGGAATGAGACCCTTTCCCGACAATCCTCATTGGGGGATGTGATTGGATAATCCCTTCATGATAATAATTTTAGAAAAAAATATAGATAGGATTAATGGATAGGAGAGAAAGATCCATTAAATTGCTTAGTTGGGGGAAATATGCTAAGCCTAGAAAAGGATAAAAGAACAGCAAGAGAGAAAGGCAGGATTTATGGAAAATCCTAGACAAGTGGATGAAAAGTTCCACAAAGGCGGGACACCGTTAATAGAAACTTCATCATGAAGGTAGGGTAATAAGTACCCATTGAAAGAAAAAATGGAGGGAGTTGAATCCGAGAGGCAAGCACTCTCAGCTCATGGGTGAACTGGAGGAAATTAGTTCAAGGTTGGGTGTAGAGTAGGTGTGAATTCCCAAGTACCCAATGGATGATTTTATTCCAATTGAGTATGATTAAACTACTTCAATTAAATCAAGTGCATGTATGTGTTTCCATTTGGAATTTGTTTGTGGTATATGGTAAAGTTCACATGAATAGGGAATAGAAGGTAATGATGCACTTATTTTAGATTATATATTATGCGATGGTTTTTAGTTACGGATTGAAAGAAGATTTGAAATTCTTAAATACTATTTCCGACAAACATACAAGAAGCTAAATGTTACTTCAATTATATTATTAAGCATGTAGGTATATAGTTGTTGCTTTACTAAAAAATCTTCACTACTGTATAACAAGGAAGTTGTCTCTGACAAGTTCCTTGAGATTGACAAAGAAGCTGCCAGATATTATACTGATATGTCGGAGCATATAAAAGAATAACTTTGTTCTATTCTATAAATTATATAGTCTAAAAAATAACTCCTAGAGAAAAAAAAAAACAATAAAAGTGCAAAATATGGGTCATTAGGAAAGTATTGTAAAAGGCAGCCGTAGGTTATAGGGATTAGTGACATACACTTGTTAAAACACTAGAAATTTACCTAGCAGTACTAGGTACCTGTTGGAAGGATAGATAATGGTAACCATGAGTGTGTTTTAATCTTATATAGTATATTTTCGTATGATTACTGGTAGAGAATCGCAGAGTAACGAAAGTAAGGGTTAACAGGAAGAAGAGACACCAGGAAATGTTCTTGGAAAATTAGCTTGAATATTCCAGCTAATTAGTTCTCTAAACAGATAATACCTAAATAAAAGAAAACTATTTGTGAGTTGTTCAGGGAAAATAGAAGCACATTGGAGGCTTGTTAAAGTTAGCAATAAAGATTTAGCATGGGAACACGGTGGAAATGAGTCCAACACGATAGTAATAACAGAATGTTTGAGAAGTAAAATAATTTTGATACTTATTGCGCTATCATGTTAACTTAAGAAACCAGGTGTAAGTGGAAATAGATAGATTCATAATAAGTTAATTTATACTAGATATATTTAACTTAACTTTCAGAATTCATAAAAAAGGGAAAATAGTAATCATATACAACTTTTAAAATGGCAGAAAAATTGAGAGTAGTGTATCCATAATGAAGCATTCAGATTTATGTTATAATTACAGATTAAGTATTAAACATACATTTACGAAAATTTGACAAATTACAGATTAACTATTAAACATGTCTTTACGAAAATTTGACAAATGGTATATAGAACCAGGAAAAACTTTAGGACGAAAATAAACAAAGTGTTCTAAAATTTATCGATATACTATATATATATATACAAAAATAGAGACATTATGGAAGTAGTGCGATAAGCAAAACCCAAGTTCTATTAACCAAAAATTGGCATGGTGATATGATTGATATCAAGTGAAAAAGAGATAGCTAAAAAACTCTGAATTTTACTACCACGAAAGGTAGATTTGAACATAGTTAAACATACAAAAATATTAACACAATTTCTAAGTTACACAATTCCCTTGAATCTTCCTAAAGAGTCTTAGCACATTAATAGATTTTATAGTTTTCAAATAGTAATTAATAAACTACGCCCATTCATGATGCATAAAGACAATGGTCATAGGGCCACACTGGAACCTCAGTGAACAAGGGTATGCTAGGCCGTGAAGAATGAAACTATGGTGCTTGAAGACAATGGAAAATACCAGCATATGTTTAACAGACCAATGAATGTAGTAGAAGAGTGACATAGGTGTCACCCAGTTTCATTCCAGTAAGTTTAGTTACATATAATACTACTCATAAAAGGGAAAGGTGATGTTAAAATAAATACCAATTAGAGGGAAATTGGACCTGTAGTGAGTGTATGTATACGAACCTAGAATAGGTGGATTAACTGAATCAATGAGGAGGCTTATTAGATGGCCATAAGGACTGCTAGCCCCTGAAAGAAAAAAAAGGGTTTTATCTTTAACTTTGTGGAACAAATGTCGATGTAAATAAAAACCCAAAAATAATAATGTTAGAGGAGAAGGGGTTTAATTAACCTGCTTAAAATGGATGAAAAATAACTACTAGAGAAAACCTTTGTATATGGCATTCATGGTCGACCCTGTAGAGGGAAAATATGGATAGAAGTGATACAATCAGTGAAAGAATATTTCCCTTTAAAGATTATGAGTTATATTAAAATCAATACCTGCGGGATTCGAAGGAAATTCCCAAATCTTACTAGTTGAATCAGGGAGATGATAGGAGAAGGTGCGTTGTACCATGTACACTTCATATGGCTCTACCATGGAAGAAAGAGTGGAAGCCGAGGTGAACGCCAAGTTTTTCCAAGCGATGCCCAAAATGGTCAAAAGTTAACTACCAAAGAAATAAAGAAAACAGAAGGAAAATTGCGATGTAAATGAGGACACCCCATTCATAATAGAGAATTACTATAATAATAAGACCATGTAGAAATAAATAGTGAAGGATGGGATACTATACCTTGAACAGTTAGTCATGCCACTAAATCTAGTGGGTTACTGCTCTTCATTGGGGATATGAGAAATCCTACGGCTGGATAATATTGAATACTGAAGGATTGTCTCAAGAATAGAATATGACCCTAATGAAAAAAAAACTCCATTATGGAAAGGAGCGTCAAGTCCCTCACCCGTTCAAATCTCACAAAAGAAGAATTTCGAGTTCATCTCCTCAATGGAGGAGACACGAGAGAAAATGTCGCAAGAGAGAAGGGTTGTAAGGATTTGGAGGAACATGTTTCCAACATTTTCCGATGCTCTTCACTAACCTCATTAACAACAAACATAACTAATTAATCATTAGAGATTAAGAATTAAGAATTTGTGATTTGCAGCAATTTTTAAATGGAAATCATTACTTATAGTATGATAGGGAAACACCGGTGGAAGAAAAAATATTGAATACCTCGGGAGGGTAGCTACCTATGAAACTGTTACCTCCATATCAAGGTAAGAAATATGATTTGAAAGAGATGGGACAACATGTGTCCTCTGAAAATATATACAGTTGTGTTATTCTAACCTCACACAATTGGAAAATTTCGAAAAGGACCAACACAATATAAGGAATAGTGAATATAATGGTGAGAGGTTAGGGGAGAGACTAGGGTTTGAATAAATCAACTGTGGCCATCAGTTCTCCTTGGTGGATCTTAACCATTAACAGAGTTCGAGATGGTACCTATGTGAAACCCATGTGAAGCATCACAACTGGTGATATCAGATTGGAGGTTGAGTCCTTTCTTGTCCTCGAGATGTTCCCCATAGTTGGCATGTATTATTTAGTACAATAACAATTGTAGGCATGAAGTATGCATTTTAAATGGGTAGCATTAACCACCATCGTAGGAAGTAATGTATTGGAACCCTACATAACCTCTCAGAATGGTTATTTGTATCATAGTATTTGTAGAATAAGAGTATATTATGATCGATATATATATAGATTGAAGTTTTTATAGGGTAGAGAATATCTACTATTAGCATATATCAAAATCAATAGAAAGTATGGCTGTGGGGCTATCGGGATTGTTACGACACATATTTAAAAAAAATGATATCCACCTTATAAGAAATTTGTAGAGACTATTTAAGAATAAAAAAATTGAATTAGGATTGGATAAGTTTTCATCTTGTGTCTAGATAGGTGCCGTAATAGAGATGAAATAAGGTATCTTAATCTAGTGAAATGTTGAATGATAGATGTTTGAAAATTGTTTTTGGTTTAAATAGAGGTACATGACAAGTGGTATTAGAGCTTAGGCTCAACCCTTGGGCCTAATTGGCTCGTTAAACACAAATTTGATCACTTGTTTTAAGGTGACAGAAAAAGATAACTTTAGAAGAAACCCTCCATGAGGATGATGGAATAAAAAAGAAAATGTTGAAAAATGAAAGAGTATAAAATACTAAATAAACATAAATGGTTCTATTGAACCCATAATTGATATAAGCTGTAAGTGATTCATGATTTTCCATTCTTAAGTGAGTGTGAAAATTTTTAGGAATGGCAGGGCAACATGACTTATATGTCAAGAACATACTTAACCCCAATTACTAATAATCATGTGTCATAAAAAACATATAATCCATAACGTGACAATGGTCCAGATGAAATGAATCACATCTCAAGATGATATCATATATTTGCTCGAGTGAGACAATTACAAAGGTTTAGGTCTCGTATTATATGGGTATTATGGTCACTTATGATGTGGTTCCTAAGTATTATGATGTTAGGAAGCCTTCAATCACCGTTTATTTACTATTTTTTGCTTAACTTGATAGCCAATTTATTCTTCTTGTCTAGTCCAAGAAAGCATTAGGGGATTTAGACTCCTCCTACTTCCTTTGAAGAGAACTGGAAGGGAAGGATATCCTTAAGGAACTGTTAAGAAGATTGAATGAAAACAAGAATAAAATGGTTTGGCTAGGTGATGTAGTAGGCTAGAGATTAGCCCTTTCACCCTAGCGATGTCATGGTCCAGTTTAAGGGTGAAAATTGCACTGTGTGCCTATGGTTGGGCAGAAAATTTCATGTTCACAACCAATTTATGGGATTATCTTCGGTTAAGATATTAATTTTCCATGTCTCTTTGAAAATTAAATTTGTATTCTAATTATGATATGGAAATATGTGTAAGTTGTGTGTTTTTGAATGAAATCTACTTTATTTCGAAGATGAGTAGCTGAGGCTATGGAATCTGTTGACCCATGGTTGCTTAATTCCACCACATTGTATGAGTTGTACTCATGCATTTTATTTGAATGTCTGTTGGGATGCTACTTGCAACCTTCATGAATAGATTATTGATCCTTCTTCCCATGGAAAGGGGTAATGGTGTTAGTGAATACATATTACAAACAAAGAAGGCTTTAACGTTATATGGAGAAAATGTAGCCCAGCCATACACTAGTGTGCCAAGACTAATCTAATTAAATGTTTAGGGTACATGAGAGTACTTGAGGCCCTGTATCCAAGTGCATTGTCAATACCATGAAATTTAAATCCAAGAGATAATGCAAAACCATAAATATTGAAAGAAAACAACATCATGAAAGTATTAGGAAAAGAGTAAGAAAGACATCCTTCTCAGTTCTCACAAGGACCAATCCAACCAAGTATCACATCATCGCATACAAACTCATAAGATTAACTACATTAATTAAATGGGATGTACCAATTAAATCATTATAGAAACATGTATGGTCAATGTCTTAGATTATATCAAAGGCTTGGGAGGTTTATGAACCTCATCCCCAGTCCATTCTGATTGTGCAAAAAAAAAAAAATCACTATAAAGAGATGTTGGAAATATTGTCATTGATGGAAAAGGAGCACAAAGGAGCAGCCCCAGAACCAACAATAAGACAAAGGAGTATATTAGGCAATAATGCACAAATAAGAAAAGGCAGAGGCAACAAAGAAGTAGAGGCAGCAGAGACAACAAAGAAGAAAATAAGAAGAGGCAGAAGAGGAAAAAAATGCAACAAATGAAAGCTCGAGACAATGTAATGGTTATATGAATAACTAGAAGAACAAGCTCATGAGAGATTTGCAGAAGTAGAGGCAACAGAGGTAGCGAAGGCAGTAGAGGCACCAAAGGAAGCAGAGAAGCAAAAAAGGCATGCAACAAGCGTAAGAATCCCAAGTCAGAGTGAATAACGAGTAAAAGAAAAAGCTCAGGAGAGATCAAACCATTTAGAAATTGAGTAAAGGTCAGGAAGGATAGCGGAGATGCATAGGAGCGGCGACAGCTGAAAGAAGGAAAATTGACTAAGGAAGAGAAATCTTAGAATAATTCCAAGGGAGGCGATCGGACGACAAAGATCGAATCACAGAATCAAAGTATTAAGAATTAATGATAGAGATCAAAGCGAGCAGAAAAGATGAAGAAGAGCCACGTGAAGGATGAGCGGACGGTTAGGAATGGATCACAGAAGTGAAGGCGAGAGATGAACAGTGGAGATCGAACCGCACCAGGAGAGATTTTGCAAATCACAAATTTTAAGAGATTAATGTTAAGGCGTTGCATGGTAAGTTAAGTTGGTTGCGATGTGATGTGAAGGAGCCACGTGTCAGCACTGCGCACGAGCGCACATCACAAATCTTAGAGGATAGCATTAAGATTTCGAACGGTATGGTAAATTTTATGCGATGCGATGAGGGAAGAGACACATGTCAGCACTGCGCATGAGCGCACATTGCAAATCTTAGAGGATACCGTTAAGAGTTTGCACGGTATGGTAAATAGGTTGCGATGCGATGAGGGAAGAGCCACGTGTCAGCTTTGCGCAAGAGCACACATCACATATGATATGATTTAGCGATATCAATATGAGTTAAACTTGCGGGCGAGTATTTGTGATGAAGGGATTCCACGTGTCAACACTGCGCAACAACGCACTTCGCATGGTTTATGGTTTATCTTTATCGGTAGAGTAGGAAACTTGCGGGCAAGTATTTGCGATGATATGTGATTGGTGGAAAGTGTTCTGGGACCCTCCAGTAAAGAAGTTTCGCCTGTATGTAAATGCTTTGGGTTTTATGTTTAATCGGGCTTAAAGTAACAGTTTGTGATTTTGTTGCGTATTATGATATTTGTGCAAAATGTTAAAAGGTGCAGGCAAGCAATGTGCGACGTATTGTGATTGGTCAAGTAGTGTGGGACCCGATAACCCCTGTTTCGTGTATGTTAATATGCGTTGTTTGATTGCTAATGTATGTATGTGGAGTAAACGCATATGTTGTACTCAACTGCGTTAAAAGGGATTTATGTGGGCCATAACCCACAGGTAACAATGTTATGCAGTTGCGGCTGTGTAATAAAGGGAAATGTCTGAACACAACAAGTAAAGGCTCGGGCAAGTAAAAGGACCCGACCTCATGCATAACAGTGCAACATCATGGGTCAAGTCGGGCAAAAAGGGCATTTATGTAGCACAGTTGAAATATAACTGCAGAAATAGAAAAGACAAAGGAACAACAAGCATAAGAGGACAAACACACAGCAAAGCTAAGAAGTTGAAAGGGATGAATTGGAATATTATTGTAACTGTAAATGTATTAATTATTTTATATTGTTTGTGATGCAAAGGTAAGTCTCTGTAGGCAAAGAAAAACTCCAATTTAATATTGAAATGAGCATATAGTGTTGTAACATCCTGAATATGTTGAGCGAGGAAATGAGAAGGTGGAAGGAAAAGAGTCATACCTTTTCATTTCACATTCCCATATGGAATGCAAACAGATATGAAGTGATCTCTATAAATGATGTTATTGCTATATGCATAGAGAGGTTAGAGAGTGGAAGAATAAGAAAGAGTAGATAGAGAAGCTGTGAAGATCCAAAGCTAATATAAAGCAGATTTGAAGGCTGGAAGGACAATAGTGAAGAAGGATTAAAACAGAGCTGATATCCAAGTAAATCAACATATGATTTTATTGTAGTATGAGGAAGTTGGTGCTTCCATATCAAGTTGTAGCTTGATATATGTCTAGTTGTAGCTGGTTGAGGTATGAGCTTCCTGTGGGTTGTAGCCTGCAAAAATAGATGGGAGTTGGAGCTTCCTTGTAAGTTGTAGCTTGCAGAATTTGAGGTAGTAGCCTCCTGTAGGTTGGAGCCTACAAAAAATCAGTGATGAGAGGGAGTTGGAGCTTGCCTTTGCATCAAAACAATAATAAGATGTGGTTTTCTCCCTTATGGGTTTCCACTTATATCTGTTGTCTATGTGCATGTTGGTTATGTGTTGATTTTATGTATTTAATCTGCTTAATACTTATTGCTCACATATTAATATTGTTGTTTCATTATACATTAAGTTGATCATGAAATGAAGGTGTAAAAAGTTTACAAGATGTTTTAAAAATTCCATAAATGCATTAAACTAATTCACCCCCCTCCTAGTTTAACTAAGGGTTCAAAAATTGGTATCAGAACCAGTTCCTTCTGTATCAGTTTAACAAATGGAAGGAGATCCTAGGTCCCCAAGATGAATAGCCTAGAAGGATGTTCAAAAAATAAAGCCCCTTTGTTTATTTCCACAAACTACGCCTTCTTGAAAATAAGAATGAGGGCGTACATAATGTCTCTAGGAATAGAAATTTGGGCTGTTGTGGAAATAAGATATGCTCCAAAGGATACTGACACAGAGAAAGAATCCAAACAAGATTTCATAGCTAATGCAAAAGAAATGAATGCACTCTTGAGTGGTCTGTGTGAGTCAGAATTTATCAAAGTAATGCACAATAAGACAACCAAAGATATACGGGATACATTTGAAAATATCCATGAGGGAGATAAAAAGGTGAAGATGGCCAAAGTGCAAGCCTCTAGAGCTCAATTTGAAAATGTAAAAATGAATGAAGATGAATATATAGCCAATTTATTCTTAAAGGTTGATGAAATTGTGAATAACATGAAATATCTAGGAGAAGCCATTAAGGAATGTGTAATTGTACAAAAGATATTGAGATCTTTACCATCCAGGTTTAACCCTAAGGTTTCTGCCATAGAAGAAACAACACACTGGGAAACATTGACCATGAACCAATTGCTTGGAAACTTGACGACATATGAGATGAGACTTCCAAAAGGAAAGTCAAATGTGAGGGAGGCAACTAGTAAGGCTGATAAGTGCAGAGAAGAGAAGGAAGGTACATGCTCCTGCTTTGCTGAAGATGAGGCCAAATTTGTCAGAAGATTGGAGAAAGGCACATGTAAGTATAAAGGTAAACTTCCACTTAAGTTCTTTAACTGTGGAAGAGTGGGGCACTATGCATTTAAATGTCCTCACAAGAAAATGGAGAATCAGTCAAGAGGGAAAGAGAAAACCAATTTCAACAATAGGCTGAAAGGGAACATAGTTAATCGAAGATCATTCTACGTTCAGCAAGACAACAATGCATCTGAGAGCTCAGATGAATCCCCCAATGAAGAAGTAACATCAGAATTCATTTTGATGGCCAAGGAAGAGCTTGAGGAAGATCTTAGAGTTTGAAGACGAAGGTGAGGTAGATCTTGAGGGGAAGGTAATTAGTGCCCTGGAGGAAATAAGCAGAATTAAAATTAAGAGTAAGAAATATAAAGAGATTCTTCTAAAATATGCAAAGACGGAACCAGATTTAGAAGATCTTATTAAATTGAAGATTGAACTACAAGAATCATAGAAAATAGAGGATATTTTGAAAGGAGGAATAAAGGAGAAAAATCAGGAGCGAAAAAGGCTGGAAGAGGAAGTGGTAAGCTTGAGGAAGAAATTAGAAAAGGTCCAAATTGAATTAGCTATGAATATTTCTGAAATGAGAAGCTTTGGTCATTTGGACAAAATTATTAATGCTCAAAGATCTCCTCATATAAAGGTTGGGATAGGATATGAAGGAGAAACCAACAAATCCAAGGTAGAAGATAACAAGAATATAATTTTTGTAAAATCTGTAAAGGATAATGAAGTAGCAAAAAGGGAATCCACAAAATTAGAAACCAGCAAGACCATGATACATAACGAAACAATCAGAAACAAGCAGCAATCTCAAGTGACAAAGAAAGAAACGAAGAAAGAGTCAACTGAAAAAGACTCATGCGCTCCTAAGGATGAATTGAACAAATTTAGAAGACGTCAAAGGAGGTTCCTTCCTCCTATGAGAAGTATCACTTGCTTCGCCTGCCATAAACTTGGACATATTGTAGCATACTGTAAGATAAAGAAAATCCAGTCCAAGCAGCAAAAGACGCAACAAACAAAAAGATTACATCAAACAACTCTCTCTACCAGAGATAGATACTACTTCCATGGGTATTGCTTTTATTGTAAAGGGTTCGGTCATAAAACCATGGAGTGAAGAACTTATATACAGAGTCTGGTGTATGGAAACTCAAGGGGAATTAAGGACAATGGTGGATTCACTCATATACATAATCCATTCAGAAATACAATCAAATTTTCTTGCTCCCATAAAATTGGGCACAAGTCTCACGAATGTCCTCTCAAAGGCTGTGGTCCATCTCCTCAGGAAATTTACCAAAAAAACAGCTACATGCAATGGAAAAAGAAGCTAAATAAGTGTGATCTGGTTATAATAGCTCAAGATCAGAAAAGCCAATGGCATGTGGACAGTGGGTGCTCAAAACATATGACTGGAGACCGAAGCGAGTTTATAACCTTTGATGTAAAGAAATCCGGAAATGTAACATTCAACAATGATCGATCAGGGTAAATCAAGCGAAAAGGCTCGGTCAGCCTGAATAATGGAAGAGGAAAGGCTTAGGATGTACTATTTGTGGATGGTCTGAAAGCCAATCTACTAAGTATTAGTAAAATGTGTGATAAAGGTTGTGAGGTCCTTTTCAGAGCCCAAGATTGTGAATTAAGGTCTATGACCACATGAAAGACCCTGATCAAAAGTGTTTGAACATAGAGTAATGTCTATATAGTAGAAGAAGAGAATGAAGCATGCCACATCAAAAAACTTGAGGAATCTTGTCTATGGAATAAAATATTCAAACATCTAAACTTTGACCACATCATCAAACTGAGCAAGAAGAAAGCTGTCAGAGATTTTCCTACAATAAAGAAGCCTCAAAATACCATATGTAAGTCCTGACAACTAGGCAAAAAAACTTGCACATCGTTCAAAGCTAAATACCAACTATCTACAAGTAAGCCTCTTTAGCTTGTGCACATGGACCTGTGCGGACCTTCAAGAACTAATGCACCGGGTGGAGAATCGTATTTCATGCTGATAATAGATGAATTTTCCAGACTGACATGGGTTGCATTTCTCAAATATAAATCCGAAGCGTTTGAGAAATTCAAGATATTCAAGACACCGGTAGAAAATCAAACTGGATGTAAGCTAAAATTCTTCAGATTAGACAGAGGAGGTGAATTCATAGACGATGATTTTACAGACCTATTCAATGAATGTGGGTTAAAGCAACAATTTACAATTGCAGGTATACCTCAACAAAATGGAGTGGAAGAGAGGAAAAATGGGTCAGTACAATAGATTTCCAAAGCCATGATGCAAGAAAGTAACATTCCCCAAACCTATTGGGCAGAAGTAGTACACACAACTGTTCATATTCTTAACAAAGCTCATATTAGACCAAATAGTGGTAAGACTCCATATGAATTGTGGCATGGGAAACCGACATCAATCAAGCACTTTAGAGTTTTTGGCAGCAAATGTTTCATAAATAATAATGATAAAAAATTGGGGAAGTATGATGCAAGAGATGATGAAGGAATATTTTTGGGATATGCATCCAAGAGTAAGGGATACAGGTGCTACAACAAAAGAATACATAAAATTGTGGAAAGCATTGATGTGAGATTCGACGAAGATCTTCCAAAAAGAACCAAAATCACAAGCTGCGCCAATCCTCCAGATGATCATGAAGATGAGAATCAAGAAAATGAAGAACATAGTAAGCCAATAGAAGATACTGAATTAAACTCAAAAGGACCCTCGATACACACTCAGAAGAACCATCCAGAAGATAAAATCATTGGGGACAAGGGTGCAGGAGTCCAAACTAGAATAAAACTAGCTGAATAGACTGAGGAAGTGTACATAGCCATGCAGTCACAGATACAACCAAAGAATTTTGATGAAGCCAAAAAAGACAAAAATTGGGTAAATTATATGAATGAAGAACTAGACCAAATTGAGAAGAACAAGACCTGGGAATTAATGCCAAGACCCATTCGGAAAAATGTCATTGGCACAAAGTGGATATTCAAGAATAAGATGAATGAACAAGGTTAGGTAATCGTAAATAAAGTGAGACTTGTATGCAAGGGATACTCTCAAATCGAAGGACTTGATTATGATGAAACTTTTTCCCCTTTAGTAATAATGGAAGCAATCATTATTTTTTTGGCTTTTGCATGCTATCATGATTTCAAGGTATATCAAATGGATGTGAATTTTTCCTTATTGAATGGAGATCTAGAGGAAGAAGTATACATGGAACAACCTAAAGGATTTTCCTTAACAGATAAACATGAATATGTGTGCAGATTAAAGAAAGCCTTATATGGTCTCAAACAAGCTCCACATATATGGTATGCTAGGATGGAGAAATACATACAAAAACAAGGTTTCACGAAATGAGGAGTAGACAACAATCTGTACATAAAGGCTAATGAAAATGAACTCTTAATTGTTGTAGTATATGTTGATGACATCATGTTTGGTAGCAAAAAAGATGAGTTAGAAAAAGGATTTGCAGAAGAGATGAAGTTGAAATTTGAGATGTCAATGATTGGAGAGCTTACCTTCTACTTAGGACTTCAAATTCTACAAAAGAACATAGGAATATTCATTTCACAAGAAAAATACTTAAGAGACATGTTGAAAAGGTTCCAAATGGAATACTGAAAACCTATGTTAACTCCCATGATCACTGGATGCAAGCTATGTTTTGATGATGGATCCGCATATGCAGATCAAAGAATTTACAGATCCATGACAGGAAGTCTGCTATACCTAACGGCCTCTAGACCAGACATTATGTTGGCAATAGGACTTGTGGCAAGATATCAAGCAACACCAAAACAAAATCACTTGCTTTCAATCAAGAGGATATTTAGATATCTGCAAGGAACTACACAATATGGCCTATGATATCCGAAAGACAAAGACTTCACATTGACAACATATATAGATGCAAATTGGTCCAGCTTTGTGGATGACAATAAAAGTAGAAGTGGAGGTGCATTTTATTTGGGAGAAAGTCTGGTGGGATGGTTAAGCAAGAAGAAAACATTTGTCTCTCTATCTATAGTAGAAGCAGAAAACATAGAAGCAACAACTTGTTTCACACAAGTAATGTGGATGAAATAAAATCTCCAAGACATGAAGGTAAGCATCAATGAACCCATTTCTATCAAATGTGATAATACAAGTGCAATAAGTATATAAAAAAATACAGTACTTCATTTGAAAACCAAGCACATCATAATAAAGTACCACTTCCTCAGAGAAAAAGTAGCAAAGAAAATAGTAAATATGGAGAATGTACCAACATAGGAACAAACATCAAACATATTCAAAAAACCTCTTGCTAGAGAACCCTTCAAATATCTAAGAGACAAAAAAAAAAAAAAGAAAAAAAAAAGAAAAAAAGAAGAAGAAGAAGAAGAAGAATATGAAGATGATACACCAACAAAGATTTCCATATAAGTAACAGAAATAGTGCAGTAGATAAGTTAGTGTTAGACAAGAAACATCATTCTAGGAGGAGAGCAACTCCCATAAAGGTTGTCATAGAAAAGCTAGAACTATGGAGCAATGGTATGGTACAGGTCCTCAATATTAGAGTATTATGACATAAGTACAGAAAATTCTATGGTGACAAGCCTTCCATGCAATCTCAATAATGTTCAAAGTGTTCTCCCAACAACTCTTATACACCAGTCTGGAGCAACAAGGTATAAAGTCAGAAGAAGAAGGCCTAAACACAACTCAGAGAAAGCAAATGCAAAGATATAAACTACACTAGGAAATGTGCAACCCTTTGCCATTGTTGTCAAAGGGGGAGGAAAAACAAGAAGAAAAGCAAGCAGAGGAAGAAAGACACTTCTCAGAATGGAAGGGGGAGAAAGTCCTGGAGGAAGTATTGGAGTATTGGTTGATGAGTTGCCATCAATGCCAAAGGGGGAGATCGTTGGAAATATTTTCATTGATGGAAAAGGAGGGCAAAGGAGTAGCACCAAAACCATCAATAAGACAACAGAGAAAATCAGGCAACAATGCACAAAGAAGAAGAGGCAGAGGAAACAAAGAAGCAGAGGGAGCAGAGGTAGCAAAGAAGCAAAGAAGTAGAGGAAGCAAAGGCAACAAATGAAATCTCGAGACGGTGTAATGGTTATATGAATAACTAGAAGAAAAAGCTCAGGAGAGATTCACAGAAGCAGCAAAGAAGCAGAGGCAGCAGAGGCAACAAATAAGTAGAGGCAGCAGAGGCAGAAGAGGCAACAAAGGCAGCAGAGAAGCAGCAAAGGCGTGCAACAAGCATAAGAATCCCAAGTCGGAGTGAATAATGACTAGAAGAAAAAGATCAGGAGAGATCATCACATTTAGAAACTGAGTAAAGTCAAGAAGGATAGCAGAGATGCAGAGGAGTGGTGACAACTGAAAGAAGGAAAATCAACTAAGGCATAGAACTCTTAGAAGAATTCCAAGGGAGGTGATTGGACGACAAAGATCGAATTGCAGAATCAAAGTATTGGGAATTAACGGCAGATATCAGAGCAGGCAGAAGAGATGAAGAAGAGCCACGTGAAGGATGAGCGGATGATTGGTATTAGATCGTAGAAGTGAATGCAAGAGATGAATGGCGAATATCGAATCGCACTAGGAGAGATTTCACAAATCACAACTTTTAAGAGATTAGTGTTAAGGCGTCGCATGGTAAGTTAAGTTGGTTGCGATTTGAAGTGAAGGAGCCCATGTCAGCACTGCGCATGAGCGCACATCACAAATCTTAGAGGATACCATTAAGATTTCGCACGGTATGGTAAATTGTATGTGATACGATGAGGGAAGAGATGCGTGTCAGCACTGCGCACAAGCACACATCGAAAATCTTAGAGGATAACATTAAGAGTTCGCATAGTATGGTAAATTGGTTACAATGCAATGAGGGAAGAGCCACGTGTCATCTCTGCGCAATAGGAAAAATCATAGATTATATGGGTTAGCGATATCAATAAGAGTTCAACTTGCGGGCGAGTATTTGCAATGAAGGGAGTCCACGTGTCAACACTGCGTAACAATGCACTTCACATAGTTTATGGTTTATGGTTTATCGTTATCGATAGAGTGAGAAACTTGTGGGAAAGTATTTGCGATGAGATTTAATTGGTGGAAAGTGCTGTGGGACCCTCCAGTAAAGAAGTTCCGCATGTATGTAAATGCTTTCGGTTTTATGTTTAATCGAGCTTAAAGTAACAATTTGTGATTCCACTGCGTTTTCGATATTTGTGCAAAATGTTAAAAGGTGTGGGCAAGAAATGTGCTATGCATTGTGATTAGTGAAGTAGTGTGGGACCAGATAACCCTTGTTCCATGTATGTTAATATGCACTGTTTGATCGCTAATGTATCTATGTGGAATAAACACCAATGTTGTACTCAGCTGCGTTAAAAGGGATTTATGTGGGCTATAACCCACAGGTAATAGTGTTATGCAGTTGTGGTTGTGTAATAAAGGAAAATGTCTGAACACAACAATTAAAGGCTTGGGCAAGTAAAAGGACCAGACCTCGTGCAGAATAGTGCAACAACATGGGTCAATTCGGGCAAAAAGGGCAGTTATGCAACACAATTGAAATATAACTGCAGAAATAGAAAAGACAAAGGAACAACAAGAAAAAGAGGACAAATGCACAACAAAGCTAAGAAGTTGAAAGGGCTGAATTGGAATATTATTGTAACTGCAAGTGTATTAATTATTTTATATTGTTTGTGATGCAAAGGCAGGTCCGTAGGCAGACAAAAACTCCAATTTAATACTGAAATGAGTATATAGTGTTGTAACATCCTGAATATGCTGAGCGAGGAAATGAGAAGGTGGAAGGCAAAGAGTTATACTTGTTCATTTCACATTCCCATATGGAATGAAAACAACTATGAGGTGATCTCTATAAATGATGTTATTGTTATATTCCTAGAGAGGTTAGATAGTGGAAGAATAAGAAAGAGTAGATAGAGAAGCTGTGAAGATCCAAAGCTAATATAAAGCAGATTTGAAGGTTGGAAGGACAACAATGAATAAGGAGTAAAACAAAGCTGATATCCAGGTAAATCAACATATGATTTTATTGTAGTATGAGGAATTTGGTGCTTCCATATCAAGTTGTAGCTGGTTGAGGTAGGAGCCTCCTGTGAGTTGTAGCCTGCAGAAAATAGATGGGAGTTGGAGCTTCCTTGTAAGTTGTAGCTTGCAGAATTTGAGGTAGTAGCCTCATGTAGGTTGGAGCCTATAGAAAATCAGTGGTGAGAGGGAGTTGGATCTTGCCTTTGCATCAAACAATAATAAGATGTGGTTTTCTCCCTTATGGGTTTCCACTTATATCTGTTGTCTATGTGCATGTTTATTATGTGTTGATTTTATGTATTTAATCTGCTAATACTTGCTTCTCACATATTAATATTGTTGTTTCATTATACATTAAGTTGATCATGAAATGAAGGTGTACAAATTTTAAAATACGTTTTAAAAAGTCCATAAATGTAGTAAACTGATTCACCCCCCCCAATTTAACTAAGGGTTCAACAAGATATTATTTACAAATAGCAAGAAGAAATAGCTATGAAAACATAACGACCTAATCAAATAGAATGAAAAAGGTGATGGAATCCTCACATATGCTTCCGTCTTGATTCCCTTCTCCTACAAATACTTGGAGGCGATCTTGTCTCTAATCCAACTGTACTTTACAGTAGAGAAAAACACTCTTTAAATAAATGTTATCTCAAGATCTATTCTCAATAAAATAACATTAGGCAGATTCTAGATCCATGGTCTATAAGCAATGGACTTATAGCCACTTTCTTCAACAACACCCTCATCTAATGTTAACTTCATAATTGGAATCATAAGGGTAGACATAGGGTTTCTGTATAACCTCTGAAATCTCTTCACAATATTCACAATAATAGATGTGAAAATAGGGATAAAAGTGAGGGTGAAACTTCAAGCATGCCATAAAGAACACCCATATGAAGGAAGCGATAGAGGGTAATTGAAGTCACAATGAGGAGGGTAATTTAATTAAGTAGCTTGAGAGCAAGCATAAGTGAAACATGCAAGAAATAAATTGTTCTTAGAAATATGAAAAGGGGCTTATGAAACAGTAAAATTTTGGTTGACTACTAGTATTAGTAATGATCACTAGTTCAGAAAGAACATGGTAAAGGTCACTTGCAGGTTACCTTAAGCAAAACCTGGCAGTTACCAAAAGGAAAAATAGTAGTTGTGTAAGTAATGTGAAATTATGATTAAGGAAATGGGAAAATAATTCCTACTCTTTGAATTCCATAAGAGGCTTTCCCTATGCACTAAAGGTAACTATGAATAAATGATTAAAATACATCTTGATGTTTACTTAGTGTTATGATAATGATACTAAAATGGTTGAAAATAGGTGGATAAGGTGACTAGTGTAGGAAAACAGTAGGAAGGAAGTATACACAATAATACAATTGGACTAGTAAAACAAATATTTCTTCCTACAACTTATGTGCAGGAGAATTGAAAATGAAGATTCATAGCCAAATTTTGAACAATATTACACCTGTGACTTCTCAAATAGTAGTATCATTGCATTAAAATTGTGTTATCTCCCATTGTAAAATTTTATTTTAGAGAATTAAAATGGTTGTCTCTCAAAAAATTGATTGGAAGTTGCAGATAAATTCAAGGGTGATTTTCTAATGGAAAACACTTGTATTGGTAACTAGAAAAGGCTCAGGTTTGGAATTGGGGTTGTCACTCAAGATAAGAGGAAGGAAGCTCTTTGACAATGTGAAGGACCTCGTAAAATAAAGAAAATTGCACATAACTAGTAAAATTTGAACTACATCGTATTAATTAGTGTTTCATATATTGTACGTAGAAACACAGTACATTATAACTTGCATTAATTATTTGGAAATTGTTGCAGGTTATATCATGATAAAATATTCTAGTGGAATTTAGTGCCACTTAAGCCGCAAAAATATTCAGCTTGAAAATCAAGCTATGATCATATGAAAGAGTTTGTGCTCATATAAAATATCCATGGAAAAATATAGCTCCAGTAAAGTTATGTGAGTGCTAAATGATGGGAAAAGAAAGTTGGTGAGAAAGGACACGCGAAAATAAAATGAACAAAGAACACTGAGGACGATGTTAATAAAAGGGGGGGGGGGAGTATGTAATATCCCTTCGACACTAGAATAGTGTTTTAATAAGATGGGTAGAATGGAAAAAAGATAAATAGATGGATTGAAATCAAGTAAATAAATTAAAGAAGATGCATATTCTTGCGAATGAGACACCTATAAATGAGACTCTTGCCAAGAAATTTCCATTGGGGAATGGGATTGGATAATCTCTTCATGATAATAATTCTAGAAAAAATTCTAGATAGTCTTAATGGATAGGAGAGAAATATCCAGTAAGTTTCACAGCTGGAGGAAATATGCTAATATTAGAAAAGCCAAAAATCACCACAAGAGAAAAAGGTGGGCTTTTATGGAAAATCCTGGGAAAGTCGATGAAAGTTCCACAAAAGAGGGACGCCGCTAATAGAAACTTCATCATGAAGGTAGGGTAATAAATACCCATTTAAGGAACAACTGGAGGCAATTGAATTCGGGAGGAAAGAACTCTCAGCTTGGGGGCGAAATGGAGGAAATAAGTTCAAGGTTGGGTGGAGAGTAGGTGTGAATTCCCAAATACCAAGTAGATGATTTTATTCCAATTGAGTATGATTAAACTCCTTCAATTCAATCAAGTGCATGTATGTGTTTCCATTTGGATTCTGTCTGTGGTATATAGTAAAGTTCACTAGAATAGGGAATAGAAGGTAATGATGCACTTATTTTAGATTATATATTTTGTGATGGTTTATAGTCTGTTGACGAGGAAATATGTCCAGCCAACAGCAGGGGATCTCCGTGGTAAAAAGTCCCAACTAGACTCTAAACCGTTTGTGATAGGGATCCTGTCTGGGGTGTGGGTTCGACTACCGCTTGATTTACCTTTCCTTTGGATGCGATCAAACTCTGTAAACCTGTGGACACACGCTTATTCGGATGATACAAAACACATAATCGATGAGTCTTAATGAACATATAACACTACAAGTAGCAAGATGAGTACTAAAGCATGTAGCCGAAGGAAATGCTGTCAACAACATGTCATTAGGGTCATGCTCGCAAAAGCCGTTCTAGCCACAGGAGAAACAATTATGTGTGGCAGAACACCCTTCACTTCCTTGAATGATTTCAGAGATGATATAAATGGCAGCAAGAAAAGTTGCTAACATTCATAGAAGAAGTAGTTTAAGCTTAAAATCATTAATAAATATTTAGAGAACTATAATGCATCAATGATGTAATGGAAAATGTAGTTTCATTGATCAAAATATATTAGAAACATAAGCGGAATACTCATAGTGTTCACACATGAGTCTACATCATATCCAACAAGTGCTTGTATTCATATTCAAAAGTGTATTCCTTCTATACAATTATCTATCCTCCATTGGAGTCCCAAAGAAAAATCCTTGTACAATGTCCCGAAGGAAGTATTTATAGAACAAAACTCACCTTTTGGGCTTCCCTGACTTTTCGTCTTCCTGACCGTTGGGCTGCCTCGCGACTTAGTAGATTTTGCAACCTACGACCTCGGCCACTATTGCGACCTACAACCCCACTGGATTTTGCGACTTGAGACCTTGAGCAATCCATGACCTCCTCGCGACTTGGTGGACGTCGCATAGTTGGGTAGTCGCAACAGTTGAAGCCTGCCTTAGATGTGCTGTTTTGCAACCTTGCGGCTTCATTGGATTTTGCGACCTGCGACCTCTAACAATATGTGACCTGCGACCTTTGGGAATTTGCAACCTGCAGCTTGGTGTTTTATCCCTTCTAGATTTCTCTTTCGAAGATATCAGAACCTTGTTCTCTGGAGGACAGCCTTAGCTCTCGCCACGTGAAACAATAGCTTCTATCTGCTAGTGATGCCATTTCCGTGCTAAGGGAATTTGTATGAGTTGATAAGTGGGAGAGTGGTGTTTCTATTTCGAGCGAGATACTGAGCATCCGCATACGCGGGTTTTGTTGTTGGTTTGAAACCCAGCTGTGCATCTTCTAGCATCTCTCTTCCTTTGGGATGACATTACTGTTTCCTTATGTTACCTGCAAGAAAAACAAAGTAAATCAACATTGTTTTTTCCTCATATTACCTGCAAATAAACAAATTTAAATCAGCCATATATATACATATATATATATGTGTGTGTGTGTGTGTGTGTGTATACACACGTTAGGGAATCAACATAAGAAATGCAATAATTTTATCACAGCTAAAATCAGTTGGACCCTCGTGTAGTCCTGTCTTGCATAAAAATGTATAAACAACTCGTGTATGCTTATACCAAAGTTGCATCTCGTAAAGATTCCTCCTGGGGAATTATGAAAGTTAGCGGCCTGTGTCAAGTTTGACCAAATTGTAAACTCTTCTTGTTCCAAGGAATAGCCATTCCTTTACCTGGTTGGCTGGCTTCTTTACCAAAAAATAACACATATGTTAGGGGGTCTACTACGTGGTTTGCAATGCATTTGGTGTGCTGTAGCCACGCTCTTCCTAAACAATTTATTACACAATTTAGAGGCAACCATGCGCTAGAATCCAACCACAAGGATACGTCCTCAAAATGAGGCTCCACGTGTTCTCGCAAGCATTATCTTCTTAGGGACATAAATAATAAAACACCCATCCTTCGCAGCAATGGTTTTGCATGAGATTGCAACCTTGGCGTGGAGGTCGCGCAGTCGGAAAGTCGCGCTTGGTGTGGGCTCTCCTGGGTGCGACCTTGCGACTTGGCGACTCAGGAGAGGTCGTAGAGTCACATTGATGGTAAGTCGCATCCCTGAGTCCTAAGAGGAGCTGTGACTATGCGACCCAAGAGCGGCTACGACTTGAGCAGGTTGCAAGGT
Source organism: Pinus albicaulis (assembly GCA_034641835.2). Lineage (NCBI taxonomy): Eukaryota > Viridiplantae > Streptophyta > Pinopsida > Pinales > Pinaceae > Pinus > Pinus albicaulis. The sequence continues at coordinate 50,667 of JAXQQM020071416.1, read as the reverse complement.
CGCATTCTCATGTTCCTGGTTCCTTGAAGCGTGTGACTTGGTGTTATGAGGCTGTAACACCCACAACTGTGTGGCCGTGGAGGGGGAATATGACTGCTCAAAATGCATTGGGACCACCGATTTCAAATCCACATGCTGGGTACTTCTGCAAATATATTTTGATGTTGCAGCCCACACAGCAACGCAGTGCGATTGATGAAGCTTAGAACTCGAGCTAATGCTGAAAACACATTCAAAGCTTCCCATTAATGCTGCGTTTAAAGGGATGCCTCACGCGAGTTCGTGGCTACAGCTAACATGCCGTGTCCTCTTAGAATTCCCTGGAAACCTGAGCTTCTGATGTTACTTTCTTGCGACTTCGATGACCCACGGCTAAATGCAATTATTTCCTAGACGTGATCGCATGAATGTAGCCCCGGCATTGCGACTCGATGAGGTCACTGAGCAGTAGCGTCCACACATTCCAGGTCGTATTCTTCCTTTCGGGCTGGCCGCAAATGGCCTTCGTCAGGTCGTGCTCTCTCTCCCTTGCATGGCCTCGAATGATGCTATATTGAGATGCCGCGGATGTATTTTTTTTATCCCCCCTTCATGATCTTCCCAAGGTTTAGTGAGGAGGGATCTTGATACCGTTAGCATACAAATTTCTTTACCCAAATTTTCCTTATGCAAATGCACCCATGCCGTGCAGCATTTTTAGGACTTCACGGGACATAGCTCTTTGAGTGTCCAATAAAGTATGATTTTTATGGAGTTGGCTTTAGGCCCATGTTGACCCATGACTTTATTTGGTAATGCACAAACCATTCAAACTATCCTTCATTATTTACATCCTTACGTACTTATTTGAAACGCGCGGTCCCTTTGCGATGGTTATCATGCAGATTCTGAGGTTTTTTTCGATGTGATGGAAAAATTGAAAACTCATCCTTGCAGTGTTTTTTAATGATGTGGCAGTGGGCTCTTTAATGAAATGGATACGTTGTCGAATGTATGTTGATATCATTTTTGACCGATCTCCATAAATTCAGCCGTATTAAGATTTGTTGACCATCGTTCCTTGATTGATTTGAGATTTTTTATTATTAATCCATTCGCTGTCATTTTCCGCATGGTAATGATCGATGCATTCCAAGATCAAAAACCTATTGGAATGAATATGTATGCAACTCTCTTAGCTTCAAGGTAGGAAACATAATCTCCAGTGTAACAATATTTCTTGCTTGAACTAAGGGGGTCCTTTCACCATAGATTTTTTATCTGGTAAATGGCTGAAATCTGATGCAATTAAGACATATTTGGTAGTGCTCCTTTCAAAACCTCTGACAATTGTAGGCAACCTTTCGACAATTTCCATGCACCCTTTAATTAGTCTATCTCTCGAGGGTCTGAATATCTCCGAGAAGGAAGACTCGTGCTGCTCCCTCTTAAGCCGGACCTCCATCCAAGGAGAAATTTGATCTTCGCTATAGATAAGGTCATGTGGAAAATTGTCAAGAACCTCAAGCATTATAACCCAACATGGCTACGCATTCACATTACCCCATCCACGTCTGTCAGTTGCATCCCGAAATTATACATGAAAATGTTTTACATGACTTTGCACTTCACTAATAGTCTCAACTTGTTTCTTTTCCAAAGCTGGACTAATTTTTACAGATGCTTGTCATCCGCCTCGACGAGGTTTTCAACTGTAGACTTATTTCTCATCCCTATATGGACAAGGTATGGAGGTGCCTTGTTTCGCAACTGTTCCCTTGTTGTTTTAGTTTCTTTGTAATATCCCTTTTTAGGAATATCTAGCAATCCATGGCTAGAAAACACATTTTCCGAAAATGGAGGCAGCAGGATTTGATACCAAGACCTGGATCCCTTAGACCAATGTGTCTAAGACCAAATCCAAGGATTGGGATCAATGAAATCCTTTTAGAGTGGTGAGACAAGCCTCCCACACCTAGTTCCTCTCAGAAAGTGCCCAAAGTATGGGGCTGCAACAATTTATGAACATACAAGGAATCCACAATGTTATTTTAATGAGCCAGGGCACATGAAGATGAAAATATCTGAACAATGTATAATATAGCAGAAATAGAATACACTGCTTTGAGGAATCACTCACTCAAGCTAGGCAATGAGAGCCTCAATAAGACATGTACATCAAATGTGATAAAACACTGCTATATAAATTTTCCCTAGCTATGGTAGCGCTGTCTATAGGAGACACAGCAACATATAATATGAAAATACAATGATATATCAATGATAGCTCAAGAAATGAGGGGGAGCAAGCTCTCAACCCCTGAAAACACTAATACAACAATCCTTAGGAGGATTGGCTACAATACATGTACAAAATAGGAAAATACAATAATGTCGGAGTTACTGGGCAACAGAAACTCAAAACTTGAAATAGATGGAGAAGGATGAAATGGCTGCAACAAATGAATAACCCTCCTCCAATGGAAATATGAAGTGAAAGGCTGATCCCTTCACCTAAGATCTCACCCTCTAACTATCTGTTAATCCCTCACAGCAAATGCTCTCCAAGAATAACGCTTTCTAAGAGAGGGAATACGTTGCATATGATGGCAAGTGGTTGGCCTGGTGCCATAGATGGTGGAATAAGATCATGAACCTCCTTTGCTGATCTCCCAAAGGGATGGAAGCTCCCTCATCTGAAAAACTAGCTAAGGATGGTGTTGTAGAAAACCTCCCCAGCAACACCCAGCAACAATGCATAATATCCAGCTGAAACTACGTTGATGAATAAGGATGATGCTTGACCACAATGTCTGAATATGGGGAATGGAGTGTAATATCCAAGAGCTACTCAATAAGGAGAGGAAATCCTAAACAGGAATTTCCCGGCAATTCTTGCTAAGCAGTAAGAAGTTGCAGCAAGTCCACTGGACCAAAGATGAATAATACTCAAGATGATTTGCAATGGCTACCTTGCCCTCCTTTTAAACAATGTGAGCTCCCTCTCAATGGACCCCACTCATTAGGGTTTCCTTCCTCTAGAAGCTTCCCTCCTTATCCCACTTCGCTGGCCCACAATGTGTTCTCCACCTCATGCTACTGCGCAGTTTGACTTGGTCAAACTTGACCTAGCCTTCTTGCAAAGCCCCATTTCACACATGGAGGTGTGAAATACAGCTCTATAAGTGATCCTCCCTCATACCAAGAGGATTTTTATTACCTATTCATGAAATGAATGGGTCTCCTACCCATTTTATTGATCTCCTATGTGGAAATGGCAAAAATTAATGTTCCATAAAAATTCGAAACATTACATTCTTACCCTCGGTGTGGTGATGATATTGTTGGGTTTACCATGCATGGGATTTTCCTGCATGAGACATTATAATATCTGTTAGTTTGCAGTTACCTTTTAGAGGATGATACCCCTCAACTAATATACATGAGCTTATGAGCTTAAATGAAGTACCCAAACAAAATGCCTAATCATCCATGGTGAGAGGGCTTCTAACGAATATACTTAATGCACAAAGAAGTTTCCATTCGAGTGTATGCATGATGATCCTCCCACACATGGCATGGCTGCGGTGAAATAATCTCATCATGATGGTAAGAAGGTTCAAAGACTACAGGCATGGTCAAAAACCCTAATGGCTAAGTGAGCAGGGGGACCTGAAATTTTAAATATACCCAAAATTTTGGGTGGTGTTGTAGCAACTACAACAAATGGCGAACCACTAGTAGAATTCAGCATCTCTGTCAATGTCCCAAAAATAGTCTGAGTCCAGATGGGTATGCAAGGGAAAATTGGACAAGCTGTGTGGGTATCCCTTTTGTATTACTTTGACCTTTACAGATTTTCCCAGTCTTTGTGCCTCAGCTAGGTCTCATTAATCAGAACGTGTCAAAGTGGAAGTTCACGGATGATAATGGTTGGTTGATGATGTGGAGAGCAAGGCAGTGGGCTTATTATATTCATAATTTTAAAATAATTTTCTGGTGTTGCTCCGCTGCCAGCAGGCCTGGACAGTACCCCGACAGAGTCACTTCAAGAAATCACAAATGTTGCTCCGCTGCCAGCGAGCCTGGTCAGTACCCCGGCGGAGTCGTTGCATTACCTCTCTGCGTAGGAAGCCTTTCTCAATCCTTTACCCTTATTTTTTTCATGTGCTTGTAGCGCTTATTTTCATGTGCTCGTGGCACTTATTTTGCATGGGCGGATGAGGGATCCCGACTTATTTTACAGGCGAGAGAGGTTGTTTCTTGTTTGACAGAAACTGAAAGATATTCTGATTTGGGTTTTCCCTCATGCCAAGTCTTCACATCCCATCTACCACCCATAGGAGAAATGTGCAAAACAGATCATTAAGATGCTTGAGACTATGCTAGGCACAAGGCTCGGGTTACAGGTATAGGCCATTCGAACTCGCTAGGGTTCCCCACAAGAAACCGGCTCATATTTCCATGGCCAATGATTTTAAACTCATAGGTATTATGTTGGGAACGCGACTTTGATGACCTGTCCTGTGAGAAGCTGCCTCTTGAGGTAACCACTGCAACCTCACACAAATAATGGAGTTATGGTTTCAACAATTGGGGCAAACAAGTGAACAAGGTCATCAGGGTTTCAATGAGGGCTTATGCATCGGCATGCAATATACGAGAATTCTCCAAGCCACGTTAATAACCAATGCGAATGATGCGAGGAAGAAAGCACACAATGCAATGTAATTGACAAGGCTTATGACACCATGCAATGCCATGTGTGAGAAGGATCAACTATTTACCGATGGAAAATAAGGAAAAGCACATGCAGTGATTATATGAAATTATGTAGAAACAAGCATACTTAAAAAACATGAGTGCAAAAATAAATGGAAAATTATAATGCATAAACTATTGATTGCAAGAAAAGACAACAGGCATAACTTTAAACCCTAAAGAAAAACTTTCACATGTAAACATAATTAACAACTTGAACTAACAAATTTTATTAGGAAATCATAGCTAGCCTAATCAAAACCCTATTTTAACCAAAGAGGCGATCGAGTTATGTGAAATCAGCTTTCCAGTGCAGCCACCGCATTAGTTCCCGCCCTGCAAGAACAACAATGTTTGCAATAAGAGCCAGCATACAAAACCGTGCACCAACAACAAGACTTACCTGAAGAGCATGTGTGATAGCAAGAAGGTCATGGCTACTTACCAGAGAATGTGCCAGAATGGATTGTGCTAGCTGGATTTCTCTTTCATCCTGATACATAGAATTATGTATTTGAAACATAAAATCATTTATCAATGACACACATCCATCCACGCAAAACCTTAGGTCCAACGGAAGCGGGGAAAAGCATTGACTATTTGCAGGTATATTCATTGGATAGGATTCGTCAAACCCACCGGGAATCTCATCATGATTTTGAGGATGATCATTTTGATAGACCCAAAAAAATAGGCATCCGCCAGGCGAATTTGAGATGCTTGCAAATCCACTTGCAGAAACCCTAATTTTGAAAGCCCTTATTCGAAGTTGTCCCTGGGTTTTGTCGAGGATGCGAGGATTCAAAGCAAAATTCAATGGAGGTCGACATTCCTCACCGTCTTGGACAAGATCTGGACCTTCGAGCAGGGGGCTTCCAAACTTAGAAGGTTTCGTGAGATTAATTGACGAATGGGTGTGATCATCAATTGTAGTGATTGGAAAAGTGTCAGTGGAATTTATATCAATTCGGCCAAATGTTTGCGCACTGGCGGATTGACAATCCAATGTATCAGATTCTTTAGATTTCCCAGGATGGGGTGAATTGACTGGAATATTTTCAGGTAGTAGAGAGGTTTGCCAAACATAACACGCTTGCGCCTGAGTGCAACTGGTACTAGATGGGAAACAACTGAAAATATTAGAGACCATGGCCGGTGTTTTCCTTCCAGTGAATAAATTAGGGTATATCGGTTGTTGCATACCAGCTATTAGGGGAAAGGAATATGTGCTCAGGGAAACATCACTCAAACGGAAGACCTGCCTAGATGAGCTGATATCCGATGTGGTTATGCTGAGAGGAGTGTGATGCATGGGAATCATCATTTCAAAAACCCTAATTCGAGAAACCCTGGTTGGATCTATTTGAGGGGTCTCATCAGGATCTGAAGAACTTGAGGTAATAGCCAGTAGAAGCTGAATTGCTTCGATTTCCTGATAGTTCCTTGAATATTCACAAAGCGGATCATCAAATTTCGGTGGCTTCATATGTTCGACAAATAGATACAAATGACGGTCCTCAGCGGCATGAGTGAATATGTTTTCAGATAAGTAGTGATCACTGGAGCTATCGATTCAATCAAGCTGGGTACTTGGCACGTTAGGCTCCCCGGGAGTTAACAATTGGGATGGATCAATAAAAGAGATATCTTGAGGTTGCCAAGACAGGAAGTCACCCCTTTGGTTGTTTAAAGATTTAGGATGAAAAAGATCAGATCTAAGAGATTCATCAATTTTTTTATGTGATTGTGAAACACCACCCGCGTGCTTTTGATTGTTGCCAATACCAGTACAAGAAAATTTTGAATGACTTGAAGAAATTACTAGTGCGGCAAGCTCATGAAATAAATCAGAGAATAATGGCTGAAAAGATTCAGATGCGTGGGTATCAACCGTGCAAGGACTTTCATCTCGCACATCAGTGTCATCCGGAGTGAACAATGGTCTTCCATGCCTAGGATAGTCCAATGATTTTGTAAAGTCAACTTTATCTGGGACAAGAGTCAATTTATTATTAGCATGCGAATAAGATTTAGGACTGTGTCCAGGGAAACATTCAGTGGACTCAAGATAGGTTTCATGAATCGGGAGAGATAATGGGCCACTATGGTTTTAAAGCTCTGATTCGACATGGTGCATGAAAGATTCAGAGGTGGCATAACAGGTTTTAACTTCTTGCACATGTCTATCATTGCTCAAAACTTTCGAGGTCACAACTCCACTACACGGCAATTAAGGAGGATGAACAGGAATATCACAAATAGTAATACTCTCCTTGGAGGCTTGAATGTGGTCTGGACTCGGGGAGATGGAAAAGGAAACATTAGGGACAAATTCTGAACAGTTGGCAACCTACGGGTCGTCATAGGGAACACTAGGATTAGGCTTGGTTTATAATTGAAAATTTTCAAGGGAAACGAATTTTCACATACCTGAACCGTTCACTTAAAAATTTCTAGTCAATATTTTTTTCAGGGAACTCAAAACAATAATGAACAAATCTGATAGAGAATTCATCTAGAGGTTCCTGAGGTTCCATTCTGATGTCATTTAACTTTATTAACACATTCTAAAAATCGTACCTGTGAAAAGCTTGTTGTAATTCACCTGCGAGCTGCTCGTACGAATGGATAGAAGCTTCTGGCAATGTGTGGCACCATTGCTTAACGCGACCTTCGAGAGTGAGGGAGAAAAGCACACAAGTCAACCCTTCATTGTCAATTTCGTAGCACTCACAAAAGTCACACAAATCTAAGAGGTGTTTGGTTATGGAAACTCCGTTTTCACCATCGAATTTTAACTGGGAAAAGTGACACATAAGTTCATCGGGGATTGAGCATTGAGGCTCATAGAAATCCAAAAAACATCTCGGGAGAATGATTTGGGGATGAGCCATTACAGATATGAGATTAACTGCAGGATCTAAGGGCTCAGCTTGTCATCAGGCCCTCCTTCTAGTGCCAATTCTATTGACGGGAAAATATGTCCGGCCAACAACAGGGGATCTCCCCGGTAAAAAGTCCCAACTAGAATCTAAACTTTTTGTGATAGGGATCCCGTCCAGGGTGTGGGTTCGGCTACTGCTTTATTTTTCTTTCCTTTGGATGTGATCGAACTCTGTAAACCTGTGGACACATGCTTATTCGGATGATACAAAACACGTGATCGATGAGTCTTAATGAACATATAACACTAAGAGTAGCAAGAGGAGTACTAAAGCATGTAGCCGAAGGAAATGCTGTCAACAACATGTCATTAGGGTCATGCTCGCAAAAGCCGTTCTAGCCATAGTAGAAACAATTATGTGCAGCAGAACACCCTTCACTTCCTTGAACGATTTCAAAGATGATATAAATGCCAACAAGAAAAGTTGTTAACATTCATAGAAGAAGCAGTTTAAGCTTAAAATCATTAATACATGTTTAAAGAACTATAATGCATCAATGACGTAATGGAAAATGCAATTTCATTAATCAAAAGATATTAGAAACATAAGTGGAATACTCATAGTGTTCACACATCAGTCTACATATGATCCAACAAGTGCTTGTATTCATATTCAAAAGTGTAGTCCTTCTATACAATTCTCTATCCTCCAATGGAGTCCCAAAGAAAAGCCCTTGTACAATGTCCCAAAGGAATTATTTATAGAACAAAACTCGCCTTTTGGGCTTCCATGACTTTTCTTCTTCTTGACCGTTGGGCTGCCTCGCGACTTAGTAGATTTTGCGACTTGCAACCTCGCCCATTGTTGTGACCTGCGACCCCATTGGATTTTGCGACTTGCGACCTCGAGCAATCCATGACCGCCTCGCGACTCAGTGGAGGTTGCACAGTCGGGTAGTCGCAACAGTTGAAGCCTCCCTCAGATGTGCTGTTATTCGACCTTGTGACTTCATTGGATTTTGCAACCTACGACCTCTAACAATCTGCGACCTGCGACCTTTGGGAATATGCGACCTGCAGCCTGGTGTTTTATCCCTTCTACATTTCTCTTTTGGAGATATCAGAACCTTGTTCTCCGGAGGACAGCCTTAGCTCTCGCCACGTGAAACAACAACTTCTATCTGTTGGTGATGCCATTGCCGTGCTAAGGCAATTTGTATGAGTTGATAAGTGGGAGAGTGGTGTTTCTGTTTCGAGTGAGATACTGAGCATTCACATAACGTGGGTTTTATTGTTGGTTTGAAACCCAACTGTGCATCTTCTTGCAGCTCTCTTCCTTTGGGTGGACAATACTGTTTCCTTATGTTACCTGCAAGAAAAGCAAAGTAAATCAACATTGCTTTTTCCTCATATTACCTGCAAATAAACGAATTTAAATCAGCCATATATATATATATGAATATATGTATATGTATATGTATATATATGTATATATACACACGTTAGGGAATCAACATAAGAAATGAAATAATTTTATCACAGTTAAAATCAGTTGGACCCCTGTGTAGTCCTGTCTTGCATAAAAATGTATGAACAACTCATGTATGCTTATACCAAACTTGCTTCTCGTAAAGATTCCTCCTGGGGAATTATGAAATTTAGCGGCCTGTGTCAAGTTTGACCAAACGGTAAACTCTTCTTGTTCGAAGGAATATCCATTCCTTTACCTGGTTAGCTAGCTTCTTTACCAAAAAATAATGCATACGTTAGGGGGTATGTTACGTGGTTTGCAATGCATTTGGTGTGTTGTAGCCACGCTCTTACTAAATAATTGATTACACACTTTAGAGGCAATCATGCGCTAGAATCCAAACAAAAGGATACGTCCTCAAAACGAGGCTCCACGTGTTCTCGCAAGCATTATATTATTAGGGACGTAAATAATAAAACACCCATCCTTTGCAGCAATGGTTTTGCATGAGGTCGCAACCTTGGCGTGGAGGTCGTGCAGTCGGAAAGTCGCGCTTGGTGTGGGCTCTCCTGGGTGCGACCCTGCAACTTGGCGACTCAGGAGAGGTTGCAGAGCATGGAAAATTTTAGGGGCTAATATTCGTAGGTGGGCTAATTTTCCATGGTTTTTCCAAAAAAAAGATTCGCAAATTTCCATTTTTTTATAGAAATGATTCGCCCAAATTTTACAATATAGAATTATTTTACGTTAAAAATCGCCAACATTATATATAAAATACATATAATATCATAATAAAATTGAATAATTTTACAAATACATCAATAAACATTTTATAGTTTTCATATTAAGGACTAGTGAGATTCGCCAATTTTTTAAACTTCAAGATAATTTTGCATCCTTAAAATTTTCCCTGTTGCAGAGTCGCATTGACGGTAAGTCGCATTCCTGAGTCCTAAGAGGAGCTGCGACTATGCAACCCAAGAGCGGCTGTGACTTGAGCAGGTCGCAAGGTTGCGTTCTCATGTTCTTGGTTCCTTGAAGCATGTGACTTGGTGTTATGAGGTTGTAACACTCACAACTGTGCGGCCGTGGAGGGGGAGTATGACTGCTCAAAACGCATTGGGACCGCCAATTTCAAATCCACAAGCTGGGTAATTCTGCCAATATATTTTGATGCTGCCGGCCCACAAAGCAACGCAGAACGATTGATGAAGCTTGGAACCCGAGCTAATGCTGAAAACACATTCGGAACTTCCCTTTAATGCTGTTTTTAGAGAGATTCCTCATGCGAGTTTTTGGTTGCGGCTAACATGCCGTGTCCTCTTAGAATTCCCTGGAAACCTGAGCTTTTGATGTTACTTCCTTGTGACTTCGATAACCCACGGCTAAATGCAATTATTTCCTAGACCTGATCGCATGAATGTAGCCCTGGCATTGCAACTTGATGAGGTCGCTGAGCAACAACGTCCACGCATTCCAGGTCATATTCTTCCTTCGAGCTGGCCACAAATGGACTTCGTCAGGTCGTGCTCTCTCTCTCTTGCATGGCCTCGAATGATGCTATATTAAGATGTCGCGGATGTATTTTTTTTATCCCCCCTTCATGATCTTCCCTAGGTTTAGTGAGGAGGGATCTTGATAACGTTAGCATACACATTTCTTTACCCAAATTTTCCTTACGCAAATGCACCCATGACATGCAATGTTTTTAGGACTTCATGGGACATAGCTCTTTGAGTGTCCAATAAAGTATGCTTTTTATGGAGTTGGCTTTAGGCCCATGTTGACCCATGACTTTATTTTGTAATGCACAGACCATTCAAATTTTCCTTCATTATTTACATCCTTACGTACTTATTTGAAACGCAGGGTCCCTTTGTGATGGTTACCATGCAGATTCTGAGGTTTTTTTGGATGTGATGGAAAAATTGAAAACTCATCCTTGCAGTGTTTTTTAATGATGTGGCAGTGGGCTCTTTAATGAAATGGATACGTTGTCGAATGTATGTTGATAACATTTTTAACCGATCTCCATAAATTCAGCCGTATTAAGATTTGTTGACCGTCGTTCCTTGATTGGTTTGAGAGTTTTTATTATTAATCCATTCACTGTCATTTTCCGCATGGTAATGATCGATGCATTCCAAGATCAAAATCCTTTTGGAATGAATATGTCTGCAACTCCCTTAGGTTCAAGGTAGGAAACATAATTTCCAGTGTAATAATCTTTCTTGCTTGAACTAAGGGGGTCCTTTCACCATAGATTTTTTTTATCTGGTAAATAGCTGAAATTTGATGCAATTTAGACATATTTGGTAGTGCTCCTTGCAAAACCTCTGATAGTTGCAGGCAACCTTTCGAAAATGTCCATGCACCCTTTAATTAGTGGATCTCGCAAGGGTCTGCATATCTCCGAGAAGGAAGACTCGTGCTGCTCCCTCTTAAGCCAGACCTCCATCCAAGGAGAACTTTGATCTTCGCTATAGATAAGGTCATGTGGAAAATTGTCAAGAAACACAAGCATTATAACCCAACATGGCTACGCATTCACATTACCCCATTCACGTCTATCAGTTGCATCCTGACTTTCTACATGAAAATGTTTTACATGACTTTTCACTTCACCAATAGTCTCAACTTGTTTCTTTGCCAAAGCTGGACTAATTTTTACAGATGCTTGTCATCCGCCTCGACGAGGTTTTCAACTGTAGACTTATTTCTCATCCCTATATGGACAAGGTATGGAGGTGCCTTGTTCCGCAACTGTTCCCTTGTTGTTTTAGTTTCTTACCCTCGGTGTGGTGATGATATTGTTGGGTTTACCATCCGTGGGATTGTCCTACATGAGACATTATAATATCCGTTAGTTTGTAGTTACCTTTTAGAGGATGATGCCCCTCAACTAATCTACATGAGCTTATGAGCTTAAATGAAGTACCCAAACAAAATGCCTAATCATCCATGGTGAGAGGGCTTCTAAAGAATATACTTAATGCACATTGAAGTTTCCATACGAGTGTATGCATGATGATCCTCCCACACATGGCATGGCTGCGGCAAAAGAATCTCGTCATGATGGTGAGAAGGTTCAAAGACTACAGGCCGGGTCAAAAACCCTAATGGCTAAGCGAGCAGGGGGAGCCGAAATTTTAAATATACCCAAAATTTTGGGTGGTGTTGTAGCAACTACAACATAGTCACAGGTTGAAAGAAGATTTTAAATTCTTAAATACCATTTCCGACAAACATACAGGGAGTTAAATGTTACTTCAATTATCTTATTAAGCATGTTGGTATATAGTTGTTTCTTTACTAGAAAATCTTCACTATTGTATAACAAGGAAGTTGTCTGCGACAAGTTCCTTGAGATTGACAAAGAAGCTGCTAGATATTAGATTGATATATCAGAGAATATAAAAGAAAAACTTTGTGCTATTCTATAAATTATGTAGTCTACAAAATAACTCCTAAAGAAAAGTATTGTAAAAGACAACGGTAGGTTACAAGGATTAGTGACATACTCTTGTTAAAACAATGGAATGTTAACTAGCAGTAATAGGTACCTGTTGGAAGGCTAGAAAATGGTAACCATGAGTGTGTTTTAATATGATATAGTATATTTTCTCCTGATTACTGGCAGAGAATCACAGAGTAACAGAAGTAAGGGTTAATAGGAAGAAGAGACACCAAGAAATGTTCTCGGAAAATTATCCGGAATATTCTAGCTAATTAGTTCTGTAAACAGTTAATACTTCAATAAAAGACAACTATTTGTGAGCTGTTCGGGGAAAATAGGAGCACTTCAAAGGCTCGTTAAATTTAAAAATAAATATTTAGCATAGAAACACGGTGGAAAAGAGTCCAACACCATAGTAATAAGAAAATGGATGAAAATTAAAATACTTTTGATACTTATTGTGCTATCGTGTTAACTTAAGAAACAAGGTGTAAGTGGAAATAGATAGATTCATAATAAGTTAATGTATACTGGATATATTTAAATTTTAGAAGTCATAAAAAAGGGAAACAATAATCATATACAACTTTTCAAATGGCAGAAAAATTGAGAATAGTGTAGACATAACAAAGCATTCAAATTTATGTTATAATTACAGATTAAGTAATAAACATATTTTTACAGAAATTTGAAAAATCATATACTAACCGGGAAAACATTTAGGAAGACAATAAACAAAGAATTCTAAAATGTATCGATGTACTATTTATATATATACCACAACAGATACACTATGTAAGTAGTACGATAAGTAAATCCCAAGTTCTATTAAACAAAAATTGGCATGGTGATATGATTGATATCAAGTGAAAACCATATAGCTAAAGAACTCTGAATTTTACTACCACTAAAGGTATATTTGAACATAGTTAAACATACAATAATATTATCACCATTTATAAGTTACAAAATTCCCTTGAATCTTCCTGAACAGGCTTAGCACATTAATATATTTCATAGTTCACAAATAGTAATTAATAAACTACGCCCATTCATGATGTGTAAATATCGTGGTCATAGGACCACGCTGGAACCTCAATGAACAAGGATACTCTAGGCCATGAAGAACGCCGCTATGGTGCCTGAATACAATGGAAAATACCAACATATGTTTAACGGACCAGTGATTGTAGTAGAAGAGTGACAGAGAAGTCACCCGACATCATTTCAATAAGTTTTGTTATGTATAATACTAATCCTAAAAGGGAAAAGTGATGTTAAAATTGATACCAATTAGAGGGATACTGGACCTGTAGCGAGTGTATGTATACAAACCTTGAATAGGTGGATTAATTGAATCAGTGAGGAGGTGTCTAAGATGGCCATAAGGACTGCTAGCCCCTGAAATAAAAACAAAGATGTTATCTTTAACTCTGCAGAACAAATGTCGATGTAAATAAAAACCCAAAAATAATAATGTTAGAGGAGAATTGGTTTAATTAAACTGGTTAAAATGAATGCACAATAACTTCTTGAGAAAAAAATTGTATAATACGTCCATGGTCAACCCTGCAGAGGGAAAATATGGAGAGAAGTGATAAAATCACTGAAAGCGTCTTTCCCTTTAAAGATTACGGGTTATATTAAAACCAATACCTGTAGGATTCAAAGGAAATTCCCAAAACTTACCAGTTGAATTAGGAAAATAATAGGAGAAGGTGTGGTTTACCGTGTATGTTTCATATGGTTCTACCATAAAGAGTGGACACTGAGGTGATCGCCAAGTTGTTCCAAGCGATGCCAAAAATGGTCAAACTTTAACTACCAAAGAAACAAAGAAAACGAAAGGAAAATTGCAATGTAAATGAGGAAACCCCAATAATAATGGAGAATTACAGTAATAATAAGACCTTGTAGAAATAAATAGTGAAGGATGTGATACTCTACCTTGAATAGTTAGTCACACTACCGAATTATTCTAGGTTACTGTTCTTCTTTGGGGATATGAGAAATCCTATGTCTGGATAATCTTCAATAATGAAGGATTTTCTCAAGAATAGAATATGATCGCGATGAAAAAAAATAAACTCCATTAGGGAAAGGAGCATCGTGGTACTCACATGTTCAGAGCTGACAAAAGAAGAATTTCGAGTTCATCTTCTTGATGGAGGAGGCAGGAGCAAAAACGTCGTAAGAGAGAAGGGTTGTAAGGATTTGGAGGAACATGTTTCCAACGTTTTCCAATGCTCCTCAAGAGTATAGTATGATCGATATATATAGATTGAATTTGTTATGGTGCAAATAATATAAACTATTAGCATATATAAACATCAATAGAATGCATGGAAGTGGGGCTATCGGAATTTTTACCACACTTATTAAAAATAAAGGATATCCACCTTATAAGAAATGTGTAGAGAATATTTAAGAATAAAACATTTGAATTAGGATAAAATAGGTTAAATAGAGGTACATGAAAAAATTCTACTGGACTCTCATAATAGCTGCAATAACATCTATTGGGTAATACATTCAAGAACCATTCATTTACCTATTAAAACATGTGAATCGATAACTAAAATCCAACCAAGTCAGGGACTTCCACCTACCACTTGTTCATAGATTTTGCTTAACCAAATATTTATTTCATCCAATCCCCCTTGTGCCATATTCCAAGCATGAATGTGGGACTCATAACGAAACAAAAATAATTCCTTAGGATTTGCTACATATCCCTCCATTACCGAGCAAGTGATTTCTAGGCCTGAAGCAAGCACTTGCTCAACCAAGATTTACAACAATCCCACCATTACGAGTTAAGGGATTCCTAGGCCTAGAAAAATAAATATACACTACTGGGCCTTACCGCGATCCCACCAAAATCGGTCAAGAGATCACTAGGCTTTAAACAAGATTGGATGCCTTCGGATTTATTCACCAATACCTTGAGGAATTTTCCTGTCTCCACCCTCAATATTTACTGCATATCCTAGCATTACTGGTTAGGTCAAGGGATCTCTAGCCCCTTCAGAATTTTCTTGAGACCACATCATCCAATTCTAAAATCTTCCAGCAATAAAAATCTCAACCAAGTAAAAGAACCCCATCACAAAATGGCTATCCGGAAATGGAAGGTAAGATTAAAACCACTGTCATAGTTGGAAAAACCCATGTGAGTGACAACAAGAGAACCAAATACACACATGCTTGCACCATGGATGCCAAAAATCTCAAGGAAATATTACACGAAACTTGATGCCTCCAAATTAATCCTGATATAGATGCTTGATCCAAATTTTCCTTGCTTGATCCTTGCTTTCCTTTGGTTTATTGTCCTACCTTTTCCTTCTTTTCTCCAATGATATAGTGCTCTAATAATTCTCTAAGTGTATGAGAGAGATTATAAAAGAGATATCTAAAACTAAACTGACAAAACGTTGTGAATTGATCCTCAGAAGAATTTTTATTATTGAGGCCTTTATTTTATTCAATGTACTCTATTTTTCCTTCAATTATCCTAACATGCAATCTTGTGACATTTCACCTCCCTTTTCTCCTAATTTCTTTTGTTTCATAAATAAATTTGAATTAATTCATATTTTCCTTTCCAAATTATTTTCCAATGTTTTTTACATTTTCCCCTTAGCCATAATAAACTAAATGAACACCCACTAGGATTTTTTAACCAACATACAACTTGGAATATATGTCCCATGACCTTGGTATTATTTTCTTATTATTAACATTATTACATGAAATATTAACCTAGGATTGTTACATACCCCTCCCTTTAGGGGAACACCATCCGTGGTGTTCTATGACACCTACATCCAACAAAACCATTGAAAACAAAAATATACTGCCCGTGGATCTTTATAACCTAGCTCGATGTAGTATTTACAATGAAAAACATTGTGAAAAACAAAAGGAACATGAAAACCATGAAAACATAACAACCATACTTCTTATTAGATATTTATAACACAACTCATTGTGGTATTTACAATAAAAACCATACGTAAATATATATACATATACCGAAAATCCTTTGCCTCAACCGAGAAAAAATGAAGGATACATATTCAACATCTGATCAAACATCTCCCATGTAGCTTCATTGGGCCCAAAGTTATTCCACTACAAATTAAATTTCTCGATTACTTCATTCTATAACATCGTCATATTTTTCTTCAAATGAACTGAGGGTTTGATTGGAATTATCCTTTTGGATCCATCAACAATACAAAACATTCAATCACATGATCAACATCTTTGGCATATATTTTAAGTAGTTAAACGTGGAAAACATCATCGACTTTCACTATCGGAGGTAGCACAAGTATGTATGCCACTCAACCAATCCTCTCGAAGATGTCAAAAGGCTCGCAATACCGAGGTTCCAACTTAGCACATGATCCAATCCTCAAGGAGATATTTTCGGGATTTATACGTAAGTACACATGTTCCAAAACCTAAAACTCCTTAAATACCCTCAGTTGATATGCATAAATCTTCTTCATGTCTTATGTTGCCTTTATATTATTCTTGACAACTTGCATATCTTATTCCATTTCTTCGATATGTTCGGTCCTTTCAATACCTTGTTCACTGGATCACTCCAAATAATGGGAGTATTACAAATTAACCCATAAAGGGCCTCAAACCGACTCATCCTTACTGACTCCCAATACCCATTTTTGTAAGTAAACTCAACTAGTTGAACATACTCTTCCCACTTCCACTGATGATGCATAACATACATTCTCAACATGTCCTCAGGAATCTTTTGACACTCTATGTCTATTCGTGTATCTACATATGATAAGTTGTGCCGAAGGCCACCTCTATACCAAAACTTGCAAATAACGCCTTCCAAAACCTAGAAGTTAAATTAGCATTCTTGTCTTACATAATATTCTTAGGAATACCATGTAATCTAACTATCTACCTAATGAAGACATGTGTTATCTTTCTTGCTGAATAAGTATACTTATCCTCTATGAAGTGAGTTATCTTAGTCAACCTATCCACCACAACCATAATGGAATCATGTTGTCTAGGTGTCCTCAAAAATTCTATGATGAAATCCATGTAAATGACCTCTCATTTCCACTCTAGAATTGGAATTGGCTGTAGTAAACCATATCTATGCTTGCGCCCTACCTTTACCTATTGACAATTTAAACACTTGGTGATGAATTCAACAATCTCTTTCTTCATATTCGTCAAACAGTATAAATTATTCACAACTAATAGAGTCTTTTGATATTCTGGATGACCTAAATATGACAACATTAAATTTCTTCAAGATAATATTCATAAGCTAATTGTTTTTTGGAACATAGATCTTGCCCATAAATGTTACTACACCATTTTCTCTGAGATAATAGTCCACATCCTGTTGACCTGTACCCTGTTTTTGTAACTTGTTCCTAAGATCCCGATGCCTTCATCTTATTGTCGTGCCTGTAAGATCCGATCCTATAAATATGTCCCATATGAACTTAAGCTTCTATATGATTTACTTGTACTCTCTCTCTATGATCATCTGCAACCTTGTTTTTCTTTCCTTTAATGTACATGATCTCGAAGTCAAACTCACTAAGCATGGCCAACAACCTGGCATGCCTAGCATATATATTAGGTTCAAAAAAATATCTAATCCCACTGTGATCACTCATCAACACAAACCTCCTTCCAAGAAGATAATGTCTCCACATATTTAATGCATGAATGATCACTGCCAACTGAATATCATGTGTCACATAGTTCTGTTTATTCTCATTCAATTTCCTTGATTCATATCATATCACCCATCCCTCCTGCATCAGGACTCCACTAAGTCCTCTTCTGAAAGCATCTCTACACACCAAAACTCTTTAAATGGATTTGCAATCTTTAGAACTTAGGAATTTGTAACCAACTGATTCAATTGCTAAAATTTGGCTACACATTCGTATGTCTATTCAAATTTCTTTCCTTTTTGTTGCAATGATGTAATAGGATATGAAATCCGCGATAGGTTCATGATTAAAAACCTATAATAACCTTTTAACCACATGAATGATCTGACCTCATCCACATTCCTAGGAGCTTCTCATTCCATGATAGCTCTTATCTTTTCTAGATCCACTATTATGCCTTACTTGAAAACCACATGCCCCAAATAATGTACCTCTATCTGAAAGAAACTACATTTATTAATCTTGAAATACAATTTATGATATCTTATCAATATTAACATTGTTTCTATGTGTTTGGTATGATCTTCATTATTCTTAGAATATATCAATATATCATTAATGAATACAATCACAAAATTGTCGAAATATGGATGCAACACACTATTCATAAAACACATGAAAGTATCTGGAGCATTGTTCAAACCAAAATGAAGCACAAAAAACTCATAATTCCCATACCTAGTCTAGAAATAAGTCTTGTAAATTTCCTCTTTTTTGATATGTACTTGATGACATCCCGATCTTAGATGAATATTCTATAACATTATTTCTCCCTTCAACTGATCAAACAAGTCATCGATCCTTGGAAACATATACATGTTCCTAATTGTCACCTTCTTCAAATTCCTATAATAAATACACAACCTGAGTGTACCATCCTTATTCTTCACAAACAACACTGGTGCACTCCAAGGTGACACACTTTTCCTAATGTATACCTTATCAAGCATTTCCTTAAATTGCATATTTAATTCCACTAACTCTAGTGTGCTCATCATGTAAGGTGCCTTTGATGATCGTACTACTCTTGGTACCAACCCAATAGAAAATTTCACTTCCCTGTGAGGTGGTAACTCTGAAATATCTTCTAAAAATACATCCTAAAACTTCTGCAAGACCGGATACTACTTGGATACTTATGTATCTTTAGCATCCTTAACTTTATCACTAGAAATATGCATTACAACTAATACACACCCTTTTTTATGACTACAGTCTTCCTCCATAGCTGTAACCTTTGTAAGTGATGTAGCCTTCTTCTTACCATGCAAGATTCTTTGTTCTCCATTATCACCCAAACACTCAATAGCCTTATCATAACAATCCACCTTAGTCATGTGAGGATACAAAAAATCCTTACATATAAGCATACTATATGAGCCCAATGGAAGCACATTAAAATGCACTAATCTATGCATAACATTCAATTCAAATTATCAAGCTCTTACCCAATGATGAACTCTCTTCTTAGTACGTATATCTAATTGTACCAACCAAGACCCTGCATGCATTTATTTTCTCAAACCATACTTATCCACAAGCTTAGGATTAACATAAATATAATTACATCCAAGTTAAATAAAAATGGAAATAATTTGAACAAAATGCTTACCGTACATCTCAATAATACATGCTTGGTGAGCTTTTTTCCAATTATAAAATCCTCCATAAATCGGAGGAATGTTATTTACAACGTCCCCAACTTTCTGCGCTTCTTGAGCACTATTGATTCGTGATATACCACCCTAATATTATCGTAAATCCTTCTTAAGATGCTCCTTGGCACATATCCAGCACTATGAATATCTCCTATCATCCTCTCTATTCTATTTTCCTCCAGGCTGAGACCCATGTCCTTTCTAAACTCCATTGAACTTATTGTAAGGAACACCATTCTATTTGTCACCTTCATTCTAAGGTATTGCTCACTTCAGTGGAAATTTACATTTATATTTTTCATTCCATTTCCAACCCTTATTAGTCTCTCTCTTACGATTTAATTTCTCATAAGAATGCTTCAACTTTCCAATGAATTCTTCAAGTGACTGAGGCTCATCACACTCAATTTGATCTGTAAATGCTAATTGAAATCTACTATCAAATCTCTGAACCTTGGCCTTCTCATCCTTAAGATACAATACATACCTCAACAACTCAAAGAATTTAGTCATGTATTCCTCATCCATCATCAGTCGCATCTTTAGCTTATATAAATCCTTGGCCTTATTTTCGAAGTACGTCTCTAACAAGTATTTATTCCTGAAGAGTCTCCTGAATTCATGCCAATTAGACTCCTCTACCCTAATGTCTCTGATATGATTCACATCTTCCCACTAGATATCTTGTTTCCCTTTGAGGCCGAAGATAACTATTATGGCCTTCATATTCTCTGTATATTCATGCAACTCAAAGAACTTATTCATCCCAAGTAGCCATGCCTCTACATATTATCCCTTCTTCAAATCTCCATCAAACATAGGTGGATTGTATTTCTTGAACTCATCTAGAAAATATCTCGTGTCACTCATCCTATAAGGATCGTATCGATGATGACCATGGAACCTGTTTGAACCAGAACTAGAATATAAACGATGTTTACTACCTCTCCTATTCAGTGTATCCAAGAACCTACCATCTCTAATCATGCCATCCCTATCCAACCTGTTCCCATCATGAGACCTACTAACATATGCCCCATTATTCATGTCCTCATGTTGATAATTTCCCCATGGTTGTCCATGTTTCTGCAAGTATGAAAAACTCTGAAGGATAACATTGTTGACCTCTACTTGTTTCTAATGTGCCTTGGCAAATCATTCCTATGACTAAATAATATTTTAATTTTATTCTTTGCAACTGCTTATATCTTCTTTCAAACTTCTCAATTTTTTAGCTATGTCAGGAGAGTACTCATCTCTTGGCTACTATCTGATCTGTAAGGGGAGTCTCGTGAACTAGAATCCACCATTTTTCTAGTTATATTTGATATTCTTCTTCCTGTAAGCATACCATGTCATTTAAACAAAAATATATACATAATCAACATACCTTAGTGAAGTTCAGGGGAGGTCAAATCATTTACAAAATCAGTCCATATTAGCATGATAGATGTATATATGTAATCTTAAAACTATACCTAAATCATCTCAATCATCATCCCAATTACCATGAATGATGCCACAAACTATAACACCAACTAGACACAATGCATGCATAAAAAACACATATACAACTTACATGCATGCATGAAAAACACATTCCTCTGATTCAATACAAGTATTGCACCATGCTCTGATACCACTCCGCGGTATCATATTTTACTTAAAGAGAGGGAAACTTGCTCTCATACCAATCTGTAACAACATCATCCCACATTTATTCAAGTTCAAAAGTATACTAGGGTAAAAATGTGATAAAGAGTTACTATTATATAATTTAGCCTCTTAAGTATAGTTAAGGTGGTGGAATCGACGAAAAAAAAACTTTAATTACCTTCCTTAGGAGCTACAAGGCCCCCAAGAGCTAAACCGCCCCCCAAGGTGCCCAAATAGTGAGTCAAATTGGTTTTTAATTGGTTTGTATGATGAAGCCTCCATCTATGTGAATGTATGCCTCCAGTCACATGCATAAGCCTACAAGCTAGTGATTGTAGACCCAACCTCCTAGTTTTGTGCTTGTAACTACAAAAATTGTGCCACCTTTTTAGGGCTACACTCCAAATAACTAACGATAACTTGATGAAAATTTCCAAAATAATAAATGACACAAAGACAAATATTCTGGCAAAAAACTTGATCAAGGACTTGACTTAACCAAGCCTAATCATGACAAACATTTCATAAAACACATTGTGACCATGTAATCTACAGGTTATAAATTCATATCTGAACATAGGGGTCTCATACATATCTAAAAAGCATCAAGAAGGTTCACTTCAATCTCATAATAGTTACAATAACATCTATTAGGTAATGCATTCAATAAACCTATGTTTACCAATCAAAACATGTTAAGAGACATAACTAGAATCTGTCATGAAACCGTGCTTATATATAGCATATAACCAAAATAACAACAATGAAAGAAAATCCATTCAAGGCACATAAAAAAAAATTACTCATGAAGTACAAGAGCAAATGATTTGTTACTAACATATGCAAATCCAACCAAGTAAGGGACTTGCATGTACCACCCAGCAATATATTGGGCTAAAGCAAATATTTCTTTAAACCAATCACCCTTGTGCCATATTCAAAGCATGAATTTGGGACTCATGATAAAACAACAAGGCATCTTCAAGATTTACCACATATCCCATTATTACCGGTCAAGGGATTTCTAGGCCCGAAGTAAGCACCTACAGATCCAGGCTTTACTGCGATCCCACTATGACCGGTCAAGGGATTCTTAGGCCCAAACAAATAAACATATAGTATCAGGATTTACCAAAATCCCACCAAAATAGGTCAAGGGATCACTAGGCCCTAAAAAATATTAGATTCCTTCAAATTTATTTAAAAATACATTAATGAATTTTACTGTTTCCACCCTCAGGCTTTACCGCAAATCACAACATTACCGGTCAATGGATTTATAGGCCCTTTGTAATTTTCCTGAGACTACGTGACCTGGTTCCAAAACCATTCGACAATAAAAACCTCAACCAAGTAAAATAACTCCATCAAACCATGGGTATACAGAAATGGAAAGGGAAGGGTGAAGGCACTGTCACACCTAGAAAAACCCATGCCAATGAAAACAAGAAAAATAAATACACACATGCATGTTCCATACATGCAAAAACTATAAAGGAAATAACACATGCAAATCAATACCTAAAAAGTAATCTCGTTGTAGGCACTTGATCCAACTCTTCCTTGCTTGATCCTTGTTTTCCTTTAATTTATTTTCCTTTCTTTTCCTTCCCTTCTCCAATGCTAGAGTGCTCCAAGAATACTCTAAGTGTATGAGAGACAGAATAGAGGAGAGCTCTAAAAATAAATTAACAAAAGGTTGTGAATTGATCTTCAAAAGTCTTTTTATTATTAAGGCCTCTATTTTCTTCTATTTCCTTTGTTTTTCTTTCAATTTTCCTCACATGTAATCATGTGACCTTTCACTTTCCTTTCTCCTAATTTCATTTATTTTCATAAATAAACTCCAATTATTACTTACTTTCCTTTCAAAAGCCTTTTCCAATGCCTTTGCAATTTTCCGCTTAGTCATAATAAACCAAATGAACACCCACTAGGATGTTTTGCCCACCATTCAACATGGTATATGTGTCCCATGACCTTGGTTATTTTTCATTTATTAAATTTATTACATGAAGTTTTACCTTTCCTGAAAAAAGAAATTACAAATAAAGAAAGAAAATACAAACATTGATTTCAAATGAATTTTGAATCTTATGAAAGTCTTAAATATATTAGAAAATGCCAATTGGGAAAGAAAAATGGAGGAAATATAGTGATTGATAAGATGCAAACAAGAAAATTGTTAAATCCATATTGAATGATAATAATGCATGGAAGAAAATTGTTGAAGCCATATTGAATGTTAATGTGAATAACGTTTTTGTGAACTTCAAACAAAGAAGTCATGTATTACGAAAATTGGCAAAATGTTACAATGAACGTAGAAAGAGCCCAATGATATCTAATAGATATAAAAGAAGGAAAACAATTTTTTTTTTAATATTGTAATGGACACAATACATGCAATATTAATATAATAGTTTTATGTTGGGAACTTAAGGAATAATGAATGTAAACATTCTACTAAGCACTAGAGGAACAAGGAGCATGTGTAGAAGTTAATTTTAACAAATTAATTGACTTTGAAAGATTAATTATTACGATGGAAAAAGATAATAGAAAATAAGTATAAACAAAATAAATAGATAAATGGATGTACATAAATCGATCCTCCTACAAGACATATATGAAAGTAATGCATTTTATATAGACTATGTACAACATTTATTAAAATAGTTCCTCATACAGAGAGGGTAAGGGCATCAAAGTATCTTAGGTCGAGGAGTTTGGTGAAAAGATCATTGCTTATTTATGAAAATTTTCAAATAGTTGTATTTAATATAATAGGAGAAACTGATCATTAAAAATTAAAAGTCATTGATTATTATCTAGACGTAGCTAAATAAAATCAAACAAACAAAGAAGTTAAGAGTGTATTACATTCTTAAATTTTATGAAAAAGTAGAATTGCATGTTTTATAAATAATTTATTTCTTTATTCAACAATATCTATTTTTAAACGCTTTAACATTTTTATTTATTTATTTTTAAATTTTATGAAAAAAAAGAATTGCATGTTTTATAAATAATTTATTTCTTTGTTCATCAATATTTATTTTTAAACGCTTTAATATTTTTATTTATTTATTTTCATTTTTTTAAAGTAATAATTTCTTCATAATATATATTTATTATTTTTAAAATATATATCTAAATAATGATTTTCGAAATTCAATGGTAATTTGATAAATATATATATTATATTCATTATATATGTTTTTTTCCCTTCTAGAAAAACGAAGCTTAGTTTTATTCATAAAAAAAGAATGAAATTACATTTTGGACATGTTATATCACATCCAAATACAAAATGTACAAATAACTAAGAACTAGCTAGAAAAATCCCAAGAGGGCAGTCAGACTACCATTAACTAAACATATCAGACAACCATTATTGAAACCCTAGTGTCCACATAAAAAGACAAAAACTAGGGCATAGAAAAGAGAACTCTATAAAAAGAATAATAGGGACAAAAACACCAAAAACTTCAACAACCAAAGGGAAAATAAACTGCACCCTGAATATTAAAAAAAATGCATAATGACATGTAGACTCAAACTAAGAAAATGGGAATAAAAGAATCCTAAAATGTTAGGCAAGAAATATAAAAAAAGTAACCATGTTGAGCAGAATGACTCTACGAGAAGACATTAGCATCAAACATCAAAGCAAGACCTCATGGGGCGAAACATCAAAGCAGTGGTGACAAAACATCAAAGCAAGACCTCAGGTAACATTAAATCCCTAACCAAAATTCCATCGGAAGCGAACAATACCTCTACAAAAAAACTTGAGCGGTGTCACCCAAAAACAACTTCGCTGCTCAGCAGAAGAAGAAGGCATGAAAAAGAGGGTTAAGGCAAGTAGTGTTTCGACCCCCAACCGTCTTATCCCTCATCTCCAGCTCCAACCATCATATTTGTGGATTCATTATTTATTTTATATTATATATTATATAATTTAATTTATCTGACAAAGTCATTATTCATATTATGATTATAAAATTTATAATCTAATTTATGCTATAAATCTAATTCAAAATATTCATGAACAATAATTACCTTATAGTTTAATGGTATTTTTTATTTTACAACTCATTAATTAAGATTTTTACATTAATTTAAATTACATCAATTATATTAATTGGATTTATATTGAGTGTTTTTGAGGAATGATTTTATGGTCTCATGCGAGAATCACAAAATACACACTATATTTTAATGAGTACAATGTTGATGATTTCAAGCTTTATTGTTAACTAACTTTTTATCTTAAAATTTTTTGGATTGATATTATATATTTATATATATATATATATATATATATATATATATATATATATATATATATATATATATATATTATATATATATATTTATATATATATATATTATATATTTATATATATATATATATATGAATTTTGTTAAAACCCATTTCAAGATAATTTCAATTTAAAATTATATTTATTTATTTTATTCTTATTTTTAATTGGATTGATATTATTTACAATTTAGAATTTTTAAAATCTAAAAAAGAAATAAATATATATGAATTTTGTTAAAACTCATTTTAAGATAATTTCAATTTAAAATTATATTGATTTATTTTATTCTTATTTTTAACCTATTATTAGAATCATTAGGTTTAATGTTTTTTGTTTTATAAAGTTATATACAAATTGTAAGTACATTTTATTATTTTTAATTAATAAATTTATTTTAAAAAATTAAAAATTAAAAATAAATCCAAATTTAGCAAAAGAATTTGTTCTTTATAATAAATGTAAATTTAAAATCACTTTCTTAAGAGATCAAACTATCACAAGGGATGGTGATTGGCCTCATATATAAAATTAATGTTAAATGTTAATAGAAAGTATATAATCTGGTTAGTGTTAATTAAGCAATGGCCATAAAAACTATTCCCTTGTTACACATAGTATTTAGAGTAAAAATTATCTTTTCATTTGAAGTAAAATTTAATATTTTTTCTATATTAACTAGGAGATAATTTGTGGTAGACATAAACAAAATAAATAATAAAATTAATTAAATATAGTAAAATAAGAAGTGAATTTGGATTATCTTGGGTTATTGGGGAATGATTGTTATCTTCTCCAACATATTGAAATCCTCACGAGCTACATGATGATAGTGATTGTTTCTTACATCTGAATTGTAATTGTTCAATTCATACATGTACGTTGTAATAGGTATTTTTGGATAATTCCTTCAATCAATCTTAATCATAGGTAGGAAAGTAAGTATATGTACTAGCAAGGGAGGGAATGGCCCACAACGAAGGGCAGGAATGACCCGCAATAGATGCATTCTCTTCCATATAGATCAAGCATATGTATAGCCATGACCTAGCTTTTTGACAACCACCAAATTCATGCCGCTGTGCAGAAAAAGCTCCGAAAGCTAAATTTTTGAACCAACTACTTTCCCTTAGATTGAGATTGTAATTATACGTTATTTTTTGTTATGGTGTTAGAAAAATTCTACCACTATACGCGATCACTATCAACATGAAGAGGAGGATCAAACCTAAGGAACATTATCCATCATTGTTTGTTATGATTTCCGAAAATATTCCACCACTCTATGGGAACACTATCTAGCATGAGGAGGATCTATGAGATACTATCCAAACCATTTCCTAGATTAATACATGGGTAAAGCCACCACCTAGCTTTCTAAAAGTGACCAAATTAATCGTGTAGTGCAAAAAAGGCTCTGCAAGCTAATGACCAGTTTCAAATTTATGAATGAATTTCTTTCCCTCTGTTTGAGATTGTAATGACATGTCATTGTTTTGTTATGATGTCACAAAATATTCCACTAGTCTCTGGGACCACTATTGTTACACAGTAATTTGTCACCGTCCCTACCATTCCCCGTCCCGCACAATGGAGGACCCATAACGTGACCTGTGAACACTGTCATGCACTGAAAACATCATCATTGCATCCCTCTGAGTATGAGCTTCATTTCCCCTTGAGACATCTCCTTGCGGAGGATCAAACATAAGAGTTGAGTAGGTGGAGGCACCTCAAATGCGTCCCCTATCAACTCTTCCTTTCTATGTCAGAAATATATCACACCAATTAAGTTATAAAAAGATAAAGGTTTGATTATCATGGTGACTAAACATATTTTCACATGTTCCCCAATGGAGGTGTTTTCTGGACCAAATGTTCAAACCAAGCCATCTTCTGGAAACATGCCCTAATGGTGTTATTTTCTGAGTATTCTAGTCATAATGACCATGTGCAAAATATGGGTGGAAAATATGGTGGTTGATCCAGGTGGATATTGGTGGCCACCCACCTATTCCACTTGGGGCACCACCATTGTTTCTTTCAGTTTCCAGTTTCCTTAATTTTAGCACAATTTACTATTTTTAGTATTTTTTTCGGGTCCTGAACTTCTGAAACCATTTTGAGGCCCTAAACCGGGAGCAACATGGAAGTTATTTCTATGTTGCTCACATCAAAATTTGCAGTACTCAGATATATATTTACCCTTCTATGTTTCTCACGTCAAAAGTTGCAATCCTTGGATAGATAATTCTAGCGGGTTATTGTGCGTGTCAAACGAAGATCGTATGCCAAAGTTACATCCTTGGGAACTTGATGTACCAATTTACCCAAATGGGGCCCATAGTTTTGGCATTTCATCTCCTACGGCTAGGTTTTTGGATGTTTAGGGTTTTCCATTGCTTGTAAATAATAAATAGGCCCTAGAGCCTCATTGTAACATCATTCATAGTCATGTATCCACCACATCTCTTCTCAGAGATAAGCTACCAGCACCCTAGCTAGTTTATTTCCATTTTGTCTGTAAAAAAATTAAGTTATTTGATATTAATGAAATGAAGTGTTATTTCCGCTGCATATTTGTATTTATGGTTATATGTGTATTCTGTTGCATTCCTCCATAAATTCGGATCAGTGGTATCAGAGCGGTCTGCTCTTTCTCGATCCTTCTTTGCATGTCCCTAATGAGGTCAAGGTATAAGGAGTTAGGGCTGGATCTGGTTGAACTTTTACAAGATCATCCTCGCAAATCCCGATGGTTTCCCATCGGGGACGAAAAGAAAGACGAGGGAGCAGGAGATCCTATCAACATATTTCTCGAGGAGGCCCTCGAGAAACAAAGGAACATGATGATGGATAAATTTGCCCAGATCCTTCAACGACTGCCCACTGGCTGCGACTCTACATCCAACAGCCACTCTGGAGGTGTAACTCCTTTTAAGGTACAAGTAAAATTTGACATTCCCATATTTCAGGGCCAAATAGATGCAAACGCCATATATAGATGGTTGAATCTATTAGAATGATATTTCTCGGTTCATGACTTTTCCGAACCTGAGAATATTATTTTTGCACTCCTCAAAGCCTCCCCCCATGTCAAGGACTGGTGGAAAACCTACTGTGAGAAAAAGGATGAGGGGAACCCTCTTTGTTCTCGGACGTACCCACTTGGAATTCTTTCTAAGACGCCATAAAGGAACAATATTATCCCATGGGGAGCTATGAGGACAAGTACATACAATGGACTACGCAGTGTCAGAAAATGGATCAAGATGTGCATGAGCGACAAATTTGTTCCATACCTTGCGCACAAAGTTGGGTATCAAAGATTCAAAGAAACATTTGGTTCTGAAGTACCACAGTTGTTTGCATAGATACATTTAAGAGGAAATGGAGTTCCTATTAAATAGATAATAATCAAATTTTTATATTTTTGTAATATGAACATAATGAAGTAAAATTAATTTTATTTTATTTAAAATATTTTTATGTTAGTTAAATTTATTAAATATTAAAAATCAAAATTTTAATATTTAAATTAAAAATAAATAAATATTAATTTAATTTTTAAAATTTTTTACATATACATTTATTTTTAAATGGATTTACTTTTATTTCTTATAATTTTGAATGTAAAAATTTGTGACCACCGCACATTGTGAAACTTATTGTGAATTTTATGGATAACGTTAACAAAACCATGGGCTCGTGCCATGTGCATGTTCATGGTTTAAGTCATGAAAACGAGACAACCCAATTTTCATGATTTTGGGGCTAAACTGTTTATGGGATGTAAATTCATGAGGCCATGTGATTATTACTATGGGATGTTATAGTTTTTGTTGGAAACCATAATGATTTTTGAAGAAACATTGAGTTTAAGTAAAATAGAATGAAAAGTAAATTTATAATTATTATCTCTTAATATTTTTAGTTATTTATTTAAGGATTAAATTTATAATTCTTATTTATTGATATTTATAATTGTTTATTCAGTGAATAGAGATATTTTTTTATATTTTGGAAAAAAGGCTGTTATAATCACATGTTTAATTTTTAATTGGAAAAGTATGATATTGATTGTGAAAATTTTAATTGTCAATTTGTTTTGAAGGGTAAATAGGGATTGTTCGCAGGATTTTGAATGCTTTACTAACCAATAAAAAGTACTTTATAATCTAAAAACACACGAAAAGTTATCACCATTGTTAAAATTATCAACATTTCATATTGTTTTATTGTTTTTGTAAGTGGCTTGCTCCATTGTTTGAGTGGGTTGTGTATGTTCACTGAATCATGCACCGAGAGCAGAAGAACATTCATTTGCGAAGTGTTTGAGTATATTTAAGATTAAATTGACACTCACTAACTCAACAATAATTTGTTCTTAAGATTAAAGATGCATTTTATTTAATTACTATCTCATCAAGATTGAAGACGAAGTCTGTTCAGAATCACAACTAAACTCTAACAAGTCTAAAAGTGAGAAGTTTTGATTTGTCACAACGTTTATATACATGAAAGTATCCCATGCTAGCTTTCCTAAAAATAAATCAATCCGCCCAACATAACTACAAGTTAGTTTTCCATGAATATGGATTTAAGTCACCGTTCGAGAAATATGGGTTGGGCTCTTTATCAAATCGATGCCTTCCATTTTATTTCAATCATAGATGATAACCACCATTTTAAAGTGGGTTGCACATTGACTTGAACATTCATGAAATCTCTACTAGTACCGAGGGAGATGTGGGGGTTTTTTTTGAAGAGAATTGTGAGGCCTTTTTGGAAGAGAATTGTGAGGAACATTGAATTCATCTCTCAGCGATTGCATAAGGGACCTCACTTGCAGGTATGTTTGATGACCCAGGAATTGGCGTGGCCATGTTTTTGATTTCAAGTTCCACATTGCCGTGTTATCAAATGTTAAAAGAATATCAGTTCATGTGTAATATTCCTAATTTAGCTTTTAGGTAATTATAATATTAAATTTTGTCTTCCTTAATTAATAGATGAATAAGAGGGTAGAGGAACCCATAAATCTCTTTAGTAGGAATAAAAATCACTTCTAATGTGAATGTGGAACATTATATCACCTAAATAAAGCACTCTTGGGTGTGAATAGGGGTTAAATCATGTGGATGGGGTTAAGGTTGACCAAATCAACAACGTTGTCATGGAGGGAGTGGAGATAGTGGAGGACAACACAGTTATGATGGAGAAGTGTATGCATAAGAGTATCATATTTAATGAGTGGGACCAAGGGTGTGGAAGCTCACAAAGCATATAAGGAAGGGAATGACAGCCATAAATGGCATTCTAGTTATTTTTTATGTCTCGGTATTTTATTACTTTCTGCACGTTTCATCTGTTTAGCGGAGTCTGCTATGCTGTTTAGCATAAGGGTGTTTCCGGGCGGAAACCCCATCCTCATCCTCGGGGGACTTCGAGTGCCCACTCAGGAGAGGTTCATGAGAACTTCATTCCACTATCCGACATCAGGCCAAGCTTCAACTATCTACCACAGTGCAGTGTCCTTCAGAAACTGCGTTATTTTGCAAGGCAGTTGCAGTGGAGGGTTGAAAAAGCCAGTTTGTGAGCTAGTTTCCTAGTGGAGGGAGAAACCCTTCATCTAGAAAGCTAGAAGTGAGGGGTATCAGCTATTTTCTTGTCATATCAGTCATCTCCCTATAGTTATTGAGTTGTAGAGCATAATTCAACCCTAGGGCTGCATTTTTCACATAGGGTATTTCCGGAAACCCTTTTTGGGTTGTCTTGGAATTGTGTTAGAGAGCCTAGATCTCTGATCCCGGCATTTTCTTAGCACTATATCATCAGCTCTTTGTATTTCTATTCTCCAGCTGCAGTTATTCTCACTTGGACTGCACCGTCACGATATTCTGACATTTTTCGTATTAGCAGTATTTTACATTTTGGTTTATTGGATCATGGGAGGCTTGTGTCTCTAGCTTGAGTGACTTTTTCCTCAATACATTGTACTTATTTTCTGCTATTATACGTAATGGAATGGATCTATGATTTGCTTATATTTTGATGTATTGATATTTACTGCAATTTTCAGTTTTATGTTCAATATTCTTATTTTTCCTATTTTGGAATATTACAATGGTATCAGAACATAATCTTGGCTTAGCCTATGGAACAACTAGTCTATGACATTCGAAGATAGAGAATACATTATAGACCAGACAAGGAGATACAAAAACTAAGAACATAGAAATCCAGTTAAATAAAAAGTGATGGTTTTGTTAGATTTTTCGGGCAAATGAAGATGAATCTCAAAAATTCGAGACATGGGTTTTGTGTAGAACTGACCAATTCTATTAACACATGTGCCGTTTTTCCAAATTCAGTCTAGATTGAGAGAAACTGAAGGTTCTCTGAGAGCTACAAAAACAGAAAATACAAAAATTCGTTGGAATAAAAAGTGATGGTTTTGCATTAGTTGTTTTAGGCAAATGAAGATGAATATCGAACATCTGAGACATGGGTTCTGTGCAGAATGGAGCAATTCTATTCCCTGCTGAGCGTTTTTTCGAAATTTGGTTTGGATTAAGAGAAACGAAAAGTTCTCTAAAGATGATTTTCTCAGATTTGATGTGGAGGTTGTTTTTCAAATTCTTCCAATTGCAATACCAGATTCAACTTGTTTCAGAGTTCACATCTGAAAATTAAAACTGTGTTCCAGTGGAGGAGGATAAAGGGAGTCTCTAATGGCAGAAGGATGTTATGGGAAGGATTTTTGTAATCTCCTCCTTAGAACTATGTAGGATCTTGCTAGAGAGATCAAGGAGATGAGAGTAGAGAGACGAAGTGAAACTCTAAGAGGGTTGCAAAATGGAGAAAGTTTTGGTACTTCACATCATTGGTATGCACAACCGAAAGTGCATAAAGCTTCACAATGCTCCACTATGCCTACCTTCCTAGCAGTAGGAAATGGGGCTGGAGGACCACACGAGCAGGAGGCTCTCAATGATTATTTTCTGGAATATGAATCTCAGTCTCAAAGATTCAAATAACATCTGACCTTCCAGGAATTTTTTTAGATTAAGGAAAACCGAAGACCTCACAATGACAACAGAGGAAAAGGGTACATGCAGGGCAATGACCTACAATGTACCGTGGGTAGGCTTTTTCTACCTACTTTTGATGGGTCATCAAAGAGTACGGAAAAGACTTAGGAGGAGATAGCTGAGCATACACTCGTTGATGAGATGCCACTCATTGTTGAGGTATCCATTGATGGAGTATCTGGGGTTGTGACTGAGTTCTCTGTTGATATCATTGCATCACAGGTTCACAAGGTGTCGGAAGGAAAATCCACCATTGTTGAGGAGCTAATAGGTACAGAGGCCACTAAGTTTATGGAAGAATTATCGGATGACAATCACATGCACTTGACTAGTGAGCACACCTTGCGTATTGGAGTATCTATGGAGGAGGATGTGAAAAAATCCTTTGGGATAGCCCTCGAAGACGAACTAGGAGATACAGAGGTATTGGACGATGGTCGCACACAGCAGTGCCATTATTTTCGGGTCGACCTTATAGCTTTGAAGGTGAAGGAAATATAAATACGAGAGGCTATCCTACGACAGAATGAGGAGCTGGAGGGCATGAGAGTGGTTTGTACCGAGCCGGCAAAAAAGTTGGTTCTCAATGGGGAACGATTGAATCCCCTAATGGTGCAGTTAGAGGGCACATTAGAGTGTCAGAGCACCCCTCTTCAAGCATACATCGGTGCAGCACTCGCACGAAGGAGGGACTATTTTACGTTCAAGGATTCTTGCATTTCATTCTTTTCTCGAGGTTGGATGGTGAGAGGTACTGAGTTGGTACCTCATGGATTAGGATAGGCAGTTGGATACATCCATGGCCATATTTCAGCAGATTCCGTGGATTACCATAGGGACACGAGGGCCAGATTATTGTTGGGATCTAGATGGGATTTACCATCACATGATAGAGTCAATAGGTGATGGTAGTCATTGTGCGATGGGTATGATGTTTGGGCAGACACACATTTTCAGATCTCTATCAGAGCCCCAGAAATCCCTAGTGATAGGATGGTTTGACAGGAGGGTACACCCCTTTCTGGAGCTATCTCAGCATAATGACCATGCACGGGGTCACACGGTGATTAGCCTACATTGGCTGGAGCTGATCAGAGGAGGAGGCATCGATAGGCCACCAGACATGGCAGTGTGTAGAGACTATGCTCTCTCATGGGTATGTGGCACACTTGAGCTATGGAGGATAAAAGCAGTGGTGTCATTGTCATTGGCATATGAGGATTTGGGTCACTCTGATCCTTTAGAGCAAATGGGGAGATGTCGCCCACCTCATGGGGGGTTTACTAACAGAGTGGTGGATCTTTTGACACATGCAGGATACATGACGGTACATGATGGTATAGCCATAATCAGCAGTATCCAGTGGTGTACAGGTGCAGGTTGCAGCATACAGTGGCATGACGAGGAGTGTAGAGACACTTGGTGGTATGCAGTGACCCATGATACAATGCAACATGCACTTCAACGTTACCTCCAAGGTGACTTATGGATAGGGACATTAGGTGTGCCCTGGGATGCAGCTGACCTATGATTGATGATGATAGTTTTGAGAATCTGGAGACACAACATTTATCCGAGACAGGGCTACGAGGGTGTTATCAGCAGATCCGAGGTAGAGGGAGGTCTGATCGCTCATGCTTGAGTGATGGAGATGATGTGGCAGAGGTAGAGCAGGGGGAAATTCATTCTCTATGCTAGGACAATGACTCTTCTTCAGATGAGTCCATGGGGTTAAATGAGGATGCTTCTGGGGAGCATGAGAATTTATGTGGAGTTGATGATAGTAGGTCGGATTTGTCTTCCAGCATGCAGGGTGAGCAGTCAGATGACTCGATGAGAGATATTCAAGACGATGAGTCACTTGTGATGATTAAGCCTGAGCAGCATATGGTGGAGCATGGGGAAGCTAAGGAGGATGATATGCACATCATGCATGAGGTTCCTTTGGGGGAGAGCCAGATGGAGTCTCACATTGAGCCAGTGCTAGATATTTGGCTAACATTGGGGTCCGCCATGGAGGAGGAGCTGTTGGAGATGGTGGTGCATCCATCTTTGGGCCAACCCATTGATGACGTGCCGATAGATGCATATATAGTTAGTAGGGTTGTAGTAATTTTAGGGAGCAGCACTCTCCAGGAGTACATCGATGGGGCTTGCAATACACCTTGCCCACTTGAGCTTATGATAGAGAGAGGGGCCTTCCCTTTGAGGCAGTTCTCGTTTACAAGCGAGATAGAGCAGAATGAGTTGATTGTGAGTTGGCGACCACACTCCAGACATGTTTAGTATGCATATATCACCACATTGGATTCTTCGACCATGATAGACTAGCGGGAGATCATGAGTTGGTTTCCTATGGATGGTATGATCTTCTTAGTCAGGTGGAAAGAAGAGCAAGGACCTATAGACATGATAGGTACTACAGTTTATAGTTGGAAGTGGGCCACATGTCGACAACTCTTTAGCATTACATCTCGACTTTGGGAGAGCAGGATCAACATTGGATTGAGTGGGGGGGGAGACAGGTGATGATTTGGTATGCAGTTGGTGGGGCAGTTTATACAGTCGGATCTACGATACAACAGGGGCCATGGAGCATTGATGCATGTTGGCAGTCTTCACCTCATGAGGCAGTAAATATAGCCAGATGTAGTGCACAGTCCGAGCTAGGATACTTGGGTGATGATTGGCCATGGAGGCATTGGGATCTGGGAGGATTTAATGATGACAAGTACGGTGAGAGATCAATTTGGGATCCTGGCATTGAGGGGTTTGTTCTAGGTAGCTCGAAACAGGGGCATAGTCGCATTGATGGGTTTGTATGGGATCTGGGCATTGGTATCAGTTGCATCGGGTCAACAGGGTGGCCCACGTCTTTGTAGTTTCTTGAGGACAAGCAACGTTTAGGTGGGGAGGACCTAATATTCCTAATTTTTTCTTTTAGCTAATTATAATATTAAATTTTCTCTTCCTTAATTAATAGATGAATAAGAGGGTAGAGGGACCCATAAATCCCTTTAGTAGGAATAAAAGCCACTTCTAATGTGAATCTGGAACATTATATTAGTTGAATAAAGCACACTTGGGTGTTAATAGTGGTTAAAGCATGTGGATGGGGTCAAGGTTGACCAAATAAACATTGCTATCATGGAGGGAGTGGAGATATTGGAGGACAACACAGTTATGATGGAGGAGTGTATGCATGAGAGTAGCATCTTTAATGAGTGGGACCAAGGGTGAGGAAGCTCAAAAATCATATAAGGAAGGGGATGGCAGCTATAAAGGGCATTTTGATTATTTTTTATGTCTTGGTCTTTTATGAATTTCTACATGCTTCAGCTGTTTAGTGGAGTCTCCTGTGCTTTAGCACAAGGGTGTCTCCAGGTGGAAATCCCACCCTCATCCTTGGGGGACTTCGAGCCCACTCAGGAGAGGTTAATTTGAAATTCATTCCACCATCCAACATCAGGCCAAGCTTCATCCATCTATCATAGTGTAGTCTCCTTCAGAAACTGCATTATTTTGCAGGGCAGTTGCAGTGGAGGGTTGAAAAACCCACTTTGTGAGCTAGTTTCCTAGTGGAGGAAGAAACCCTTCATCCAGAAAGATAGAAGGGAGGAGTATCAAATATTTTATTGTCATATCAGTCATCTCCCTACAGTTATTGAGTTGCAGAGCATAATTCAGCCCTAGGGCTGCATTTTTCACATAGTGTATTTTCGGAAACCCTTTCTGGGTTGTCTTGGAACTGTGCTAGAGAGCCTAGATCTCTGATCCTAGAATTTTCTGAGCACTATATCATTAGATCTTTTTCTTTTTATTCTCTAGTTGCAGTTATTCTCACTTGGACTGCGCAGTCACGAAATTCCGACACCTTGTTTATTAACAATATTTCACATTTTGGTGTGTTGGATCATGGGAGGCTTGTTTGCCTAGCTTGAGTGACTTTTTCCTTAAGAAATTGTACTTATTTTATGCTATTATAAATAATGGAATCGCTCTATGATTTGATCATGTTTTGATGTATTGATACTTACTGCAATTTCCAGTTTTATGTTCAATATTCTTGTTTTTCCTGTTTTGGAATATTACACCATGATTGTGGATATACCTAAGTTGAAACAAAACAATATAACATACATTTTATTAGCTGTGTGGTTGGTGTGGCGATAAAATTAAGAGTTTGACATATTTAACATTGTAAACTTATTTTCCTTAATAAAATTTGAAAACACTATAAGAATGTGCGTAAAAATAATAGGGCATGCAATCGATTTCCGGAAATGGGTTGTGCAAAGAAAAACTGAATCGAAGAGATTGTATCCATTCCTACTTACAGGTATGCATGTATCATTCTCCATTTTTTATATAAAATTAGAATGGAATCAAGTAAGCTAAACATATTTTTATTTTGGTGAGAAATCAACTAGAGCGATACTCTTCAATTTTTTTTATTAAATCATTTCAATAACCTACGGGATTGCCAAAATTTCAGCCCTCCATTCAATTAGAGTGGCGGATATTCAAATGAAGTGGCGAACCTGCAATTTTTTTATTAAATCATTTCAATAAACTGCAAATCGCCAAATCATAGCTCTCCATTCTCGTCTGAAATGAAGCATATTAT
This sequence comes from Pinus albicaulis, assembly GCA_034641835.2. NCBI lineage: Eukaryota > Viridiplantae > Streptophyta > Pinopsida > Pinales > Pinaceae > Pinus > Pinus albicaulis. The sequence continues at coordinate 13,008 of JAXQQM020071416.1, read as the reverse complement.
TTAAAATAAAATCGCATTTGTTAATTAAAGAAAAAATTAAAAATCCATAACCTGCAAATCGCCAAATCACGACCCTCCATTCTCGTCTCAGACGAAGCATATTATTTAAAATATAATTGCATTTTTTAGTTAGAGAAAAACTTAAAAGTCAACGAACCTCCATGACACTGAGTCAAAATAAGGATGCCTACGATGAATTATTATGTTTACATAAATAACTATTTATAAGGTGGTTGAAAAATATTAACACAATATTTCCCATTTTTCCTCCATACGACTACATTTGTGTCACAGTTTGAAAAAACATGAGGCCTGGAGGGCGCGATGGATGTTGTAGTAGGGTTTTCATGGTGGTTTATGTGTAGATGGTTTGTTGGCAGGACCGCCAATCCTGCTAGTAGTCGAGGTTATGCAAGGGTTCTCACCATATGGGGTGGCATTCATCGTTTGTTGGGGTTTTTTATTTTCATGTGATCGGTTCGATTTTGTCATTTATATCAGCTCTCCTAGGGGTTATTTCTTGTGTTATCAGATTTTTCTATGGTTTTTGGGCCAAATTTCCTAATAGTCTCCTAAGTTGCAACATGTGGCGTAGTTCAAGGATGGTCAAAGTGTGTGATATCAATTATGATTCAATGAACCTCGATATGGGCTCTTTTCTTTTCTCGTATAATGATGTCGTTGGGGTTTGAACTTGGCCATTGGGTTTTCATAGAACCCTTTTCGTTGGGTTTCATTAAATCTTTCTTCCTCTTTCTTCCTATTCCATCTGTCTAGGTTTTAAGTTGGTGGTTCCTCATGAAAAAAATTTCCCCTTTTTGGTAGAATTTGCAGTTGGTTTTCGTGGGTGGTTTCTCTCCTCTAGTCCCTCCCATTACAAACAAGGTTTTATTTATCTTTTCAGGGTCATTCTCTAGGGTTTCCCCAGTATGTGTTTTCCTCTTCCATAATTGAGTAGCCGGGTTTCTACCTTCCTCGTTTCCCAACCTATGAATAGTTTGCCTCCACGAGAAATGCCTATTGCTGCTCTACTCAATATTATTGAAAAGAATCCTTTTGCTATAGGTTTGGGTCCTTGTGATTTGATAAATTAGGTGGCTCCTATGTCGGATCCTCAAATTGGCATTGGTCGAGAGGGTTCATGGAATGATGCTTCAAATCGTAGTTTACACAAAGAAGGGGGTAGAAGTCCTTCTCATATTAACAAGAAGAAGATTAGGGTTATAAAATGTGAGGACTCTCATGTGGAATATAACTTGTGCCTAAGGGATGATGTGGAGATGGCGAATGTTGGTGACTTGTCTACAAAATATCTAGTAGGAAGGGATAGATGGATACAAATTGTATTAGTGACCATATTATTGTGGTGGTGCCAACATATTTCTCCTATTACCTTAGATGTCCCTGATTTATTTCTTCTAACAAATGGGTGGATCCAACTCTCTTTCAATTGAAAGGAGGATGGGGCTAAAATTGCGAAGAATATTTGGGCAATCGACTCCACTCTTGTGATATTTAAATTCTAGAATCCCTTATTTGATGCCAGAAAGGAAGGTATGGATGGGATTCTAATATGGGTTCGGTTTCTTGGGCTTCCTTCCAAGATGTGGGACACCCAAAGCTTTTCTATTTTGGGGAATAGTCTGGGATGCTTCTTGTATTCAAATTACTCATTTTGAGAGTCATGTGACAAATTCATAGCAAGGATTTTGGTTTTCTTGGACTTGCGGAAAAATATTCATGTTAATATGGACATTGGGAAGGGTTGTGTTTGCTTCGAGGCTTAGGCTATGAGATCTTCCTTTTCATTGTTGGAAATGACACATAAATGGCCACCTAGTGAGTAATTGCAACATTCCCCTTAAGGTCTCTTCAGATGAAGGTTAACCATCCAAGAAGCTAAATATTTGGGGGAGAGTGTTTTGGGGTTGGTCATAGGGATCCAATGGACGAATATGATTGGGCAATGGACCAAGTGGCATTTTGTTGGGCCAAAATTGTGAATTACGGATAAATCACGCTTCCCTAGACAAGTGCTAGTCTAGAAAAACATGTGAAAGACTATATGACTATTTCTCCTAACTTAGAATAGATACACAGAGAGGATTGGAGGCTTACTTGTTCAGTCGCTTCCAAATGGCTCCTTCTATCGCTTCCGTTGCAGCTTCAAATTCAAGCGGTTTGTAGGCTGAATGTTTCCTGCAAGAAAGAACACTGAAACAACAGAAGATGCAATAATATAGATATCTATTCAAGCTAGTTAGCTAAATCAGTAAAGCATAAAACATATACATCAACTAAGATCTGGCAATATGGAAAATCAAAGCCAATACAGATGCATATAGGGGAAAATAAGCAGTACTCTTTATTGATGATAGAAGGAGAGGTTACAACCTAGAGACTAATTTGAAGTGACCTTCCAGCAACATTCCCAAGCCTCATCACAGTATAAATCTCTCCAGCAGCAGCTACACAAATCTAGCTCTCAATTGAAAATTCACCAGCATTTCTCTACTCAAATTCTTCCTCCTCAAGCACTTAGATCTGTGCTCAATTTATAGATGAAATGTAGGTTGTTTTGCAATCAATGACTTTCCAATAATAGGCAATACATGTTTCCAATAATGTTGATTTCAAATGGACACTTGGATCTAAAGCTTGACACTTGTGAACTCTTCTAGAAGGCACTGGCCAAGTGGAGACTCCGGAACAATGAGAATTTCACTCCCAATGTGACCAACGCACCTATGAATTTCAGGAAGTGGTTTGTAGAGTAGTCTTGCATGGGGCTACCTCCATATGCAATGCACTTAGGCCCCTTAGAGCATGTGTTGGTGAGTTCTCATATGTTATATAATAAGCTTCAAACCATGGAAACATTTGCTTGATGAAAGTCTTGCTTGATTTTTCTTGTTTCTTGTCTTAGGGGATGTAGCAACTGAAATGATAGGGAATGATAGATCCTTGATCATTGGTCCTGGAGATGATGACCAGTTAACCAGGTCATTGGGAATGGTGCCCAAATTGACCTATAATAATTTCCCCCTAAAGCATGAGATCCAAATAATAAGAACATTTGATTGAGATTCTTTACACTGTGATGAGCCTAGAAAGGAAGCGGAGTGGTCACCTGCATCAATCTTACAATACATTATATCATGATATATCCTCTTTGATCATAATTGCTGAGGGTAGGCATTCCCATGTTCAGCACATAAACAATCTAATAACATGTACATAATTCAGAAAGTCGTCTTCATTGGAATGTTTCCCAGATGCAGACATGCCTATAGATATAAGCCCATGTTTGGATGACAATCTGTATGTAAGGTCAATTTATAGATGATGTGTACAACAATCGTGAAATCGTAGCCTAGATGGCTGAAACTAGATCTGGGGTCTTCTTATCTCGTTCACTCGATCATTTGGGTACAAGTCTAGCCATGCGAATATATGATTTGTAGTCGAACATGGAAAGACATTGTTTGATTACTAGCCAATGATGTGAGGTGTTAAAAAATGCAAGAAAACCACCATTAATGTCAATGGCCCTCAAGGTACTGCAGTAAATTTCGTAAGGCGTGAATAGATGATTTGATGTCGAATGCCAAACAAAATCTTTCGGTCAAAAGTCTGGAAGCGAGGATCTTGTCGATGCTGTAACAAGCCTCATGGTACTAGAATCTGATGTTTCTAAGTGAACTTCCTGGATATTGATTTGTTGTCGATAGGAAGTCACATTATTGCAAAACAAGAGTTACAGATTTCGAAGACAACGGTATGAATTGATATAGCAACTTTCAGGGATGACGGTCATGAAAATGAAGTTTTACGAGTATTGCAGAAGGATGCGTTTTTAATCACTCGATGACTTCTCTTGAACATATCGGCGACACTGTGATGAGTTCGCAGCATTGACCAAAAACCGAAGTGAAGGTATGATGAACCATAGGTGTGAATGAACTGTCAAGATGATTAACCAACCCAAACAGTCACAGACATGGAGTGAAAGAAGTGCCATGTTCAAGAGCGACTTGCTACCAAAAAGAAACTTTGCTCACTTTTCCCAAATTTTCCCCGGTCATTTGTCGACTAGTACCTCTTTATTTTTTAACAAGCTTGAAGAGGATAACATTTTCTTGATCTATAATTCAACCCTTCGGGCGAATAAAGTATCTCTATTTAATAATTTAACGAGTCTAGCGATGAATGAAACTCGATTCTTTCCATGATCGACAAGCCTGTCGTTATTTTATGTTTTAATTAGCTTAACGATAGTGATAGCTTGGTCCTTTTTCATATTTAGAGAGTCTAAAAAAGAGGACAAAAGAGAACTCCAAAAGTACTTTTTTGTAAATTTTCCACTCAGATCCGAAAAAGTGTAAAATAATATCTGAGAGAACCTCTTTGGTCATGTTTAACTGAGGTATTCCTTTTTTCATAAATAATCTATCTTAGTCCGGAAAAGGGTTAAACTTATACTGACTAGATATCAATTCATTTAATTTAACGAGCTCTAAAAGACAAGTGCTCAGCAGTATTTTCACATTATCGGAGTCTAAAAAGAGCTGAAAGAAGACTCCAGGGGTTCCTTTTTCGTTGTTATCAAAGCTTGAAAAAGAGATAAAAGTGCGCTTCAAATCCTTTTTCGTTTGTAACAAAGCTCGAAAAAATAAGGAGAAAAAGTATGCTTTGTGGTCAAGTCATTCTTTAAATAAATATGCACGAATAATCTCTTCATCAGTTGTATTTCCTGTTCAGAACAACATCAAATGGATTAAAAATACCTGTTTCATGATAAAAACATAATAAAACTATAGTCATAGCAATACAATTAAATGACTATAAAAAAGTAGTTTCACTATTCACTTTACCATTCCATAGTTACCATTTTCATTTTTGAGCTTTGAACCTGATTTTTCCCCCGAACTTCAGTCATTGATTGCGGTCATTTCTGTGGACGAATTTCATCACCGTTTGATCCAGGTTAGTAACATGAACCTCCTCTTCCCTTTGGTATTCATTTAATTTTCATTATTTGCAGATTTTTAGGGTTTTAAGTCCCCTAGGGTAAATTCTGTCCAAAATGAGGGCAACGCACCCTTGAATGTTGAAACCTGTGTTGCATAGCAGGTACAATGAAGGGTACTTGCATGTGAAATGCACTGTCTCAACCCAGGGAGTGCATTGGGCGCATTTCAAGTTTTTTATTTTCATGTTGTGCCCAAAATTTGTCTAGTTTTTTGCAATGAATGGAATCTAATGGATCTTATGGTTGTATTTCAGGTTTCCATCGGATTATAATGATGATTACATGGAGGGAAAGAGAACATGAAGAACAATATATGATGTCCTTGAATGATCCCGATACTATAAGAGCCCTAAGAGATTGTGGACTACTTAAGTACTTCAAATTGTCGAGAATGAGGCAACAAATAGAACTCTTGGAGTTATTACTTCGAGCATGGGATCCGGGATAGAGGCATTTCACTTTAAAAACAAACTAGTTCCCATAACAATTGAGGACGTGTATTTTCTCACAGGTTTGTCGAGGAGAGGTTTGCCCATTTCTCTCACAGGGTTTATCGTTGGAGGAGAGACAGTGAGGGATTATGTTATGCAGTATTGCTATCCAGGGGAAGAACTTAGCAAATATGGAAAAATAAACATATGAGATGTCAAAGATTTGCCTTTGAGAACCATCAATTTCACAATCGATAAAATTTCTGGCACCGTTACACTACATGTAGCGAACAGATCGTATATGCAGTATGTGCTAGAGTGCTTAGAGCCAACAATATTCAACTGGTTTGAAGATGTTTTTTCTCAGATAAAGGAACAACTAAATAAAGCAAAGGAAGGAAGGAAGAAAAATTTCAGTTATGGTTCAATCCTTATCTCCTTCGCTTTGGAATAGATTCCACTGATTCAACCACAACATGTAACACTGGATATATCTAGTCCTAGAGATCCTCAAATGTAGAATTGGGTAGAACTTATGGGTCGGCATGTAGGCCAATCGACAGTTGTGTTCTCTACTGCATTCTTTGCCTGGTTCCGGTGACAGATCATCGCCATCGATGAGTACGCATATGCAGGCGTCGACTTTCGAAGAGATCTAGATTTAGTATTACCAGAAGGCGCTTAGTGGGGTGTAATAGGTAGGAATGATTTGATCATGTTTTTTGATTTTTCTAAGGTTTATACAATGCTTTTGTATTTTTTATTTCTTTCCAAGAATAAACTAGATGTTTAATGTAATGCAGATATTGGTCGTGTTCAACCAGTAGAGGAACCAGAGCGTGAAGCAGATGCGCCAGCAGAGAGGGTTGTCGAGAGAGAAATCCTTCAGGACCTTGATATGGCTGAGACTTTGGCTGAGCTTCAACAACACATAGAGGGGTTGACCTTCGAGATTCCGGATTGCCAGATTGAAGAGCTTCCCATGCGACTGCAGTGACACACTATCGGGGTTCCTAACTGTTGGATGCGGTTGCTCCGTAGGAATTCTAGATCTATAGCATGTTACCATGAGCACCACTAGTTTACTTGTGAAATTTTTCATACATTTTGAGGTCAGATGACCAATGTGTCTTGGGCACAAATTTTGTAAAAACCTATAACTATCTATCTATTTGATTTCAGAAATTTTCCTATGTTTAATGTGCAATCCTATTCAATAATGTGAATGTTTTCTTTACCTATGTCGCAAATGTCTGTCGAAAAATTGATTAGCTAATGAATCAATCAAAGTGTTCAAATTTTTGGAAATATGTTGATATTGAATGAAATCAAAATGTCTTTCCAAAATTCGAACTTAGGAAAAATCTAAGAAGTGTTGGATTTCTAACAATACAAACACTATTAAGTTGTAATACCACAAGTTGTGAGTCTAACCTTATGATTATGCGGTTAATACCAAATGAAATGGAATCAGAGAGAAGTTCGATCAACACGCTATACTCAGCGATATTGTTCATCGATCTACCAATACAAATCCCTTGAAAACTCACTAACTCGCCGTTCGGAGCAAAAATGGCCCACACTGCAGAGGATAGATTCTGCGTACTTCGACTAGCACCATCAGCATATCCAACAAATGGTTCCGAAGATTTAGACATATGCCATAAAATGTAAAGCGGATTACTAATGTCAAGAAAAATCTAAAAACAAATTAAGATAGTGAATTCAAATCAACAACGTATATACAATATAATACAAAAAATTACTACGCTCATGATTAAGCATAGTAACATTTCAAATACAACCCATTTCTAGGCTGTGCTAATGGAATCCCATCGTAATCAACTAACTCGTAGGCACCCTTAGCAAGAACTCTTTTGAAAATATAGGGTCCATGCCACAATGGCTTGAATTTCCCTGTACCTATTACATCATCTTCTTGATCGTAAAGAAGGACCAAGTTGCCCTATGATTAGATGCGAGGCTAGACATTTTTGTCATATTGTGCCTTTATACGTCTCTTATGCGCTACTTTGGCCAATTGGGCTTCACGACGCGTTTCATCTAGATGGATGAGGTTAAGGAGACACACTTCTTCTTCTTAGGTGTCAGGTAACAAGTTTATCGCGAGTTTTAACGATGATATTTCACATTGGATTGGTAAGATAGCTTCTAGACCATACACCAATTGAAAAGGAGTAAATCCGGTTATGTTTCTCACCGAGGTTCGATACGCTCACAAAGCGGAGTATAGGATAAAATGCTAGTTCCTTTTATGGACTCCTATCATTCGTTGAAGCATTCGTTTAAGAATTTTGTTAATAGCCTCAACTTGTCCATTTGATTGTGGATAATAAGGAGTAGAATTATCATGCGACAATCCTAACTTGGTAGTCAATTCAGACATCATATGGTTGCAAAAATGCTTCCCATGATCCGTAACTATAGCTTGTGGGACCCCAAACCATGTAATAATGTGGTTGAAGAAAAACAATGCAACTGTTTGTCCTGTGTTATTGAATGTAGGCATCGCTTCAGCCCATTTGGTAAAATAGTTGACTGCGACAATAATATAACCATGCCCCCCGGACGAAGGAGGGTTACAGGTTATGAAGTCAATACCCCATTTCATAAATGGTCCAGTAGAGACAACAGGATGCATTGGTGCTGGTGGTTTGCGGATTTTACGATAAAAAATTTGGCATTCATGACAACTTTTGACGACGAGGATACAATCTCGAAAAATAGTAGGCCAAAAGTAACCAGCGCGGAGTATCTTCTGCGCGGTAGCATATCTAGATAAGTGTCCATCACAAGCCCCAACACGACAATCATTTAACACTTTTTTGGCCTCCTCATGAGTGAGGCACCTCCTTAAAATGGTATCGACACCATGAAAATAAAGTGTATAGTCGACGATCAGATAATCTATGGCTTGGTATTGAATATGTCGTTGTTCAGAGCGGGAGGTATTAGGTCAAAAAGTTTGGGTTTGGAGATAAATGATGAAATCCCCATACCAAGGATTAGATGATCCAATCAGAAATAGAGACTTGTCTGGAATAGATGGTTCCAACGTAGTAGGAGTACTATCAGGGGGAAGGTCACAGAGAAGCTCAGCCAAAACTAAAGACTTCTTTGACTTGGATTTGATGAATTCCAAATCAAATTCTTGCAAAATGACAATCCATTTTAAATATTCCCCCCCCCAGCAATTGAGGTGATAAGATACAAGTCATGGGGTTGCAATCTGAAACTATTTTTGTTTTTCAGAGCAGGATATAATGGCAAAATATTTGGACAGCTTGAACTGCTACCAAGGCAAGCTTTTCCACATACGAGTACTTAACTTCCATATTATTGATATTACGACTCAAATCATAGATCGGATGTTCAATTCCATCTTCTACTTGGACCAAAACCATAACGATGGTCGTTTTAGCCGTGATGATATATAGGAAATAATCATTTTGATAATTAGGAGGATACACTAATGACGCTCAGACAAGATGGTCCTTGACAACATCAAAAGAAGCTTGCACAACTTCTTCCCAATGGAAGGGAACCCCCTTTTTCAATAATTGAGTAAATCCTTTAGCCTTTTCGGCATAGTTCAGAATGAACCTTCTCAGGAAGTTAGCCTTTCCTTGAAGTTTCTGTATCTGATGTAAGTTTGATGGTGCAGGCAAATCAAGAATGACCTAAACCTTCAGTGGATCTATTCGAATTCCTTATTTTGAGACTATGAATCCGAGCAGTCGACCAGAACCAACACAAAACACACATTTATGTGGATTGAGGCATATCTTGTAGTGTCGGTCGTGTAAGAAAATGGCTCTCAAATGCATCGGGTGATCAGTCTGATTTTGTGATTACGCTGGTAAATCATCTAGATATGGTTGAAAAATGTGATTGATGTCATTGAAAGCATAATCCATTGCTCTCTGAAAGGTTTCCCTAGCGTTTTTGAAACCAAACGGTAGTTTCCTATATGAGAATGTGCCCCAGGGACAGATGAATGCTGTTTTATGTTGGTCATCTGGGAGGATATTGATTTGATTGTAGCCAAAAAATCCATCCATGAACGAAAATATTTCACATCCAACACAATTGTCAATAATTTGGTCGATAAAGGGAGTAGGATAGTTTTCTTTTGGACAAGCATGATTAACATCTCGATAATCGACGCACACTCTAATGGGTCCTTGTTTTTTCATAACAGGAATGATATTGGAAACCCACTCAGTTAGCGGAACAGGGTAAATTAAACCAGCACGCAAAATTTTTTCAACTTCTTCTTTGATGGCAGCGGCTTTCTTTAGATGAACAGGACGAAGCCGTTTACGCACCGCTTTGACAACAGGACACATATTAATAGTGTGTTCAACTATACTAGTATATATTCCTGGCATTTCCTCATAAGACGAAGAAAATACATCACGAAATCCACGAAAAAGAGAGCGATATGAATCAAGTTCTGATGGAGAACAAGATACACTGACATGAATATTTTTGACATTGTCAGGTTTGGTAGAAATATTGATAGAAATCGTTTCTTCAATATTTGATAAGTTTCGCTCAAAGTCAATTGCATTAATCGGTAAATAATTTGAAAAGAAAGTTTTGATGGATGGGTGATATAGTTCACTTAGATTATTTTCTTCATAATCAGGAAGATGGGAACAATCATATGATAATATTCCCATGGTTCTCCTTCTGACATCATAGCTTCCAAAATATTTTCATATGTTAAAAAATTTGAGGAAAATGGATCAGATGGAGTACCAAAATCTAAGGAACGATCAACCCAAACACTCGGCGACGCTGATTTCAAATTTTCCACCCAAGCCAAATAGATTGATTTCTATTCCAGCTCAATAGGGTTGGGTGGTAAAACATCATCCAACGTAGAAATATCAGAATCACCCGTACTCTCCCTTAAGCCAGATAGAGTGGAAGAGATCATGTAGCAGGTCTGTATACTTGCGATTTCTGCCGACGTCGCTGGCAGCGCTAATGCAAAGGTTCCCATAAGACTGGATTCCTTTAAGAGTCCTACACCAATGTTTTGAATTTCTAGTTGGGGTAAGTGAACAAACAGAATGCTTCCAGTTACCTTTGAAGCAGAGGAAAAAAAGGATAATTGATTAATGATTGTGATTGTACCTTTATGTGGAAAGGAAATCATTCTAAAGTATGTAGAAATAATGGCAGTCATTGGATATACCCATGGTCTTCCAAGTAAAATATTATATTCAAGGGGTTTGTCAATAACCTCGACATCAATATTCACTGTTTTGCCTCCTAATTCAACATGTAGGTTATTGATAATACCACAAGGTTTATATGTTCATCCATCAAAAGCCTTCAATGTCATTGATGATTGTGATAATCGCGGTGAGCCAAGTGACTTCCAAAAGTTGAGAGACATAATGCACGTAGATTCTCCCTCATCAATAATAGTGCGATGAAAAAGGTGATTGAGAACATTTACTTGTATGGAGAATGCCAATTCTACTGGTAATTGCGGCACATAGCTTGTATGATTAAAGACGACAAGATTAGAATGAGTCAGATCAATACCACCAATGGACGACAATAAAGCTTGCTTCTGGGAGGGACAATTTTGTAATACCTTAAGAGCAGAAATAGCTAAAGGGGATTGAGCCAAATCTTCAACTATATTATAATTTTGTGTAGCTCTTGCTCGAGGATTATATGTAAATTTATGAATTACTCCCTTCGGTGACTTAATTGTCAATTCAGGAATAACATTAGGTGGTACTAATTCATTAGATGGATTTTTTGTCGAGGTAGCAGGTTGATCAGTGGCCGGACTACCATAGTCTTTATTCCACGTCGACACCAAAATATCTTGTGAAGGTTTTGTGGTGGATAACATTAACACTTGGGAACTAGGAGCTCGATCCGTAGCAACCAAATTAGTGTCTGGATTTGGAAATGGGTCTGTCAATATAGATGATGCATGGGAAGTCTTGATGATTTTTGAGACTTCAACACGGTGATGAAAATCCCTAACAAAGTGTTCCTCGTTATAGATTATGCATGGATAATGAGGTATCCGTGGTCTGGACGGTTGTTCAGATGATCTTTCCTGCGGGTTAGAAGTTTTCTTTTTCTTTGATTTCCCCTTTTTCTTACCTTCTGGTTGCTTGTCACTTTTGCCTTTGTCAAATGACACGACATTAATTTCAGAAGTAGGAGTAGGATTAGATGCAGTAGCGTGGTGTGTGTTTGTAGTGCCTATTAAGCTGTCTCTGGCATGAGATTCCTTTATTTTAGGAGGAACATTGAAATTAGATCGCGGCGCATTAGGAAAATTTTCATAGAGCATGCCAGTCTGAGTATAACTCAAATCTAAATATTGGGCACGAGTGATAACTTTCTCTTCTATGACAACGCCACCTTTAGCCACATCCTCAATTATAGATGGTAATAGGGACTTAATGAACCATTTAGCAAGGAGCTGATCGAGAACAAATGTCTTAACCATTCGTCGATGGTGACGCCACTCATGAATATGATCAGAATTGTGAGTAGCATTAGTCTGTTTGAAGTTGGTCCAGAGTTTCGTTCCAATTTCGTATCTGATCGGTAACTGGAAATGGGTCAAAAATATAGTATCTAAAGCAGTGAAATTGTCAAAAGAAGCTCTAGGTAACTCAATGTACCATTTAGCAGCTGGACCTGTGAGCGTACGTTGGAAAAGACATCGTCGAACAGAATCATCATTCAGGGAATTTGATGAACACCATAAATGATAAGTCATGACATGAGTCAACGGATCTTCTCTAGGGTTTCCATTTAATTTAGGAATATCGAAGGGTAATTTATAAGGTATCACTGGCCATGAAGGAGCATAATTTATAGGATCATTGGTTAACCAGTTTAAATCTGGTAATTCCAAAGTTGCAACAAAAGGCAATTGTCGATTAAGGTTAGGTTGAGCATAGCTAGGGTAAGATGGAATTTCTTGGAAAACAGGCCTTTGAGCACTAGCATACGAAATTTGCTGCTGGAAACCCAGATAGGGGTTGTTTTGCATAGCAAATGCTTGAGAATTTTGTTGACCAAAACATGGATATGATACGTGTTGAAATGAAGTTTGAGGCATTTGCGCTTATGGCTGCCAGGGGGTCTGTCCACCAATGTTATAACCCAAATTAGTATAATTTGGATTCGGTTGATATGTATAGCCAGGTTGCGTTTGTGACATCCCATAAAATGGTACACCAGCTTGTGAATAAACGATTCCCGATATAGATTGTTGTAAATTAACCAAAGGATTTTGAGTATGTGGACCCAACATTTGATGATATTGAGTCGAAGAACCCACATGATAAGGTTGATGTACAATATTTTGATTCTATAATAGGGGTATAGATGTATTAACAAGTGGGTGTAAAAGGTTGAACCGGTTGATACGAATGTACAACCGTTTGTAGTTGGATAGGTAGAGTGGGCTGCCATTGACAAACATTCATGTCAACATTAGTTTGACCAAAAAGTGACTGAGTACTATCA